>JAIFAC010000236.1:0-140193 GCA_026545765.1 Plantago major | reverse complement strand
CGGTAAGAATCCATTTTGAATGAATTTCTTAGGAACATTCTTTGTCTAATAGGAACATATGGAGGAATTCTAGTTAAATGATTAGTATCATTATTAAGAACTATTTTCTTCCTCGGTGTGTTCCTTGGTGCTCCATTTGGTGCTTTCAGATACATGTCAGGTTTCTGAGTCTGCTCCTCAGCAAACTTAGCTTTCCTAGCCAGATTTCTTCTAGCCCTGGTATTCAGATTTTAAGTGGCTTGACTCATCTTCCACTTATGATAATTGTCGTGAGTAATTTAGCCTTTAATCATCATTCTTGCTCTTGTTTATACTCACGAACAAGTTGTTTCGATGGCTTTATAGAGAATTCCATTTCGAGCGCTCGGTGCTATCGAAGTTCTCATTCACCCTTTTGTTAGTCTCTCGAACGCCTAGTTTCTTTTCGAAAATGTGACATAGGAGAATTTGCCAGCCTCGTAATTCTTCCTTTCTCGAGAGACATAGCAATGGTGATTACACTTTTGTTGTCATGTTTCTTTTCGTAAACATTCCAACAATTTTCCTCGACATGTTTTTCCCACAAAGGTTTGGTCAGAATCGCTTTTCCTTTGTCAACAACCTTAGCTTTCACCAATGCTACAGTTGTTTGGGAACCACTTTGCCGAAAGTACTAACAAATGTTCTTCTTTCATCACTCTTATTCGAGTGGTAGAACTATCTGCTTGTGTGTCCAAATTAAGTCCTCTCTTTCAAGGATCTCTTAAATAAGATTGTACTTCAAGAAGAGTGTCACTAGCTTGCATAAGATTGAAAAGATAGTTCTTTCTTTTGAGTTCTTCATTCTCGTAAAGAATATCTTCACATTTCTTTTGAAGTTTGCCAATGCTTCTTTATGTGATTTTTCGTCTCGTATATCGAGCCTTGAGAAATGCATTTTCAGATCCTTTTCTCAGATATCTCGAGTAACGTGAATTTTCCTTTACAAGAGAATTCTTTTCTTCTTCAAGGATTTCGGCTCTAGCTCGGACCATCAGAAATTCTCTTTCGTAGAGATCAAGTTCTCTTCTGAGATGTTCCAGATCTTTTATTCCTTCCTCATCACTTTCGTAAGTATAACAAGAAGTATGTGTTACCTCATCACCATCGACAAGGTTCAATGTTGGAGATATCTGGACAGATTTCTTCAGCCACTCCACACTTCTTTCTTATTTTGACCAAAGTCAATCACTTCATGAGAAACACTACCACCCATCTCTGGAGAAGGAAGTGTGGAATCATCTGAGTCTTCATCCTCATAATCAGACTCAATGTCTAGAGCATCCAGTTGGATTTGTATTTTCTTTCTTTCCTCAGTGAGCAGAGCTTCTCTGACTTCTCTTGAAGTTTCTTCTATCTTCTTGTCACTGCCTTTAGCTTGTTGAGGTGGGCAATCCTTTTTGAAATGACCAGGTTTCTGACAATAGAAACAGATTTCATTTCGATTGCCTTCATCAAGATTAGATGCTTTCTGAATGGCTTATTCAAATGAGCTTGACAAATGATATTTTGTATCGGTGATAGTTTGAGTCAGATGCTTTTTCAGCTTCTCTTTGGCTTTTCTTCTCTCAATCTCTCGACTGACATATTTTCTCATTTGCTTTACAGCAAGAGCATCCTCAGTCACCTCCTTGCCTTCCTTCTTTTCAGTAGTTCCTTGGGCAACTAGATCAACATTCTGCAACTTTTCAGTTGTTTGTTCTCTTTGAGTTATTTCATAGTGAATAAAGGGCAAGGTGAGAGAAAAGTTCCAATGAGTGATATCCGCATTCCTTGGTTAAAGTAGAAAAACTTTGTATGCTCCTGCTATGATTTAGACTTCTCACAATAGTCTTAATATTTTCCGGTTTGGTATATCTATTACTTTCACCAAGTGCGCCATGTCACTCATGAGTGTTGTAAACTGAAATCTAGTTCTTCAAGAGTCTCTGGATCTTGTTTAAAGTTTTGGAATTTGAGCTTCAAAACTTCGAACTTATTTTCCTTCATTTTCTCAAAGTCGCTGCATTTCTTCAATCATTGGTAGGTCATCATTGCTTTTTGCACCCCAGCTTACATCGTATGTGCTCTGGAGTAGAACGTATGATGATATTACAGCGACCATCCAAATTGATTTCTCTGCATATTCCGATGTCCAGCTTTCAGGCTTTGGCTCAGAATAACTTGACGGTGTCTCCCATCGTCGACGATTCGGTCTCAGGAAGACCCATCACTTTGTTCTCTGTCGCTACCATTAGAAACCTCCATGACTCGCTTGAGTTGTTGAATGACTATGGGCCATTCTTTATCACGCCGATCATTTCACACCGATGGCTTCTAGGTGGAGCATCATGTTGTTCTTCCATTTCTCATAATTCTCCGCTTGAGAATGGGCGCCACTTAAAGACATCCTGCAAAGAAACACACTAAACAAACAAATCAAGTGTAGGTGAAAAGTGCTAGTGGGCACTTATCTGGGATCTAGGTTCAAGTATGTTTGGGAACCTCCTACCGATACCACTTGTTGGTCAGATAACGGCAAAGTAAAAGACTAGGGGGTGAATAGTCTTTTCAAACTTTTGTCGATAAACATAATTTCTATATCTCAGAAGATATCTCATACTTATTTTCGTAGAGCGGAAGACTTTTGTGATAAGTGCACGTGCTCAAGAAGATATGTGTAAATACTTAGCAAGGTAAATAAAGCAAGTAATAGATTGCGGTAAATAATACAAGTCTTTATAGTGGTATCCAAGGTGGCGAATCCTTCAACTAATCCACTTCACCTTTCTCGCACTCTAGAATCCACTAAGATATATAATTGAGGAACCTTACAAGTATCTTCTCTCGATTCCTAAATACACCAGGTTCCCAACCAAGTGTTCCTCTGAGTTATTCCCTGCTTTCAAAGTACTTCCAGACTAAACCTTGAGCTATTCCTTAGTCCAAACTAAGTACTTCCTCGCTTCATTAACCTTGAGTTATTCCTTAGTTTCCCAAAGTACTTCCTGTACTCCACCATTAAGGTGTTGGTTAAGGTAGATTGTCAAGTGAGCTTCTTTAATAACTTGTTCGCTATGTAGATAGCTCTATGAATCAAGTATACTTAATACACTTTTCAATGTATGGTATCTTGTTCTTTAGTGACCCAGTTCATGATAAGTGTTCAAGAGAATGAATCTCAGATATGAAATCTTAATTCAACTCCTTCACAAATAACAATGCTTGTTAAGGATTAGGACACTTAGAACTTTTCTGCTACTTAGAATCAAGAGCTTTGGTCGCAACATAAAGCTTGAAGGTAAGTACTATGCTTGAGAGAGCTTGTGTGAGTATTCAGTGTTCTTGGTGTAAGTTCTCTGTGTGTGTGTGTTCTCAAGCATTCTAAGGGTTGATATTTATAGATGAATTTGAGTGCCGTTTGAATAGTATCCGTTAGGCTTAAATCAAATTCAAACTATTGATATCTCGAGTATAATCGTGCAGACGCTTGTCTTCTTCTTCAGAGACTACCATTTTTGTTCAGACATTTCTTTCCGCGCATTTAATGCACTGCACTATACTTTGCCTGTAGTGCCAACGGAACTATGCATGCTTTCTGAAGCCTTGCACGTCCTTTTCCAGAGACTATCACAACTCCAGATACCACTTGTTAAAAATATATTGTTTCCCGGAAACATAATCTTTATCCAAGGTATCTGAGTGTAGATATCTGTGGGCACTTTTCCTCATTCAGAATCCTTCTTTTGGACTAATATGTAATTGGAGTGATATTCCGGGGGAAGCTATCTTTGGGGAGCTTAGCGTATAAATAAATATCAAGTGTTTGAGGGTGCGATTCTACATTGTAAAAAAGTGAAATTAGTCATTTCTTAGTATCGTCCGATCTATTATATTTGTATTCTCGATATCTTTTGCAACACTTGTTTATTGATACACTTGTTTCTTCAAGATATCTCGACATAGGTATCGATAACCTTTATCTTCAAAGAATCTTGTGCGCCTTCAAAACTTCATTTTAAAGTCGAGCTTCTCATTGGATGCCTTCTTCTTGGTATTCTTCAAGAAAATAAAAATTACATTCAGAGATCTAACATCCTATACAAGATTTACTAGACTATCATACTTAGTGATTTTTCTCTTTTACAGTGTTCAAGTGAACCAAGAGTACTAACCACCTTTCTGAGCTAAGATAAGTCATTAGGTTGCTGATCAAAATCTAAACAGATATTCTTAACATTTAGTGTGTTGTTTAACTCTCGAGTGGACTTATTCGTGTGTTGTTCTTCCCTCTCCAAAGATCTTGTGCAGTCTTCAAAACTTCATTTTAAAGTTGAGCTTCTCCTTCTTGATGCCTTCTTCTTGGTCTTCTTCAAGAAAATAAAAATTACATTCAGAGATCTAACATCCTATACAAGATTTCTAGACTATCATACTTAGTGATTTTTCTCTTTTACAGTGTTCAAGTGAACCAAGAGTACTAACCACCTTTCTGAGCTAAGATAAGTCATTAGGTTATTGATCAAAATCTAAACAGATATTCCAAACATTTATTGTGTTGTTTAACTCTCGAGTGGACTTATTCGTGTGTTGTTCTACCCTCTCCAAAGTGTGTTGTTTTTATCTCTCAAGTAGAGTTGTTCGTTTGTTATTTATTCAACTCCTTATGTGTTTTTTTAAACTCTCAAGTAGAGTTCTTCGTTGGTTATTATATTACTCCTCATGTGTGTTGATTAAATCTCAAATTGACTTCGCCAATTGTAATTATCCCACTCCCTTTATTGTGTTATTTAACTCTTGAGTAGAGTTTTACATTTGTTGTCTATCCCAGTCCTTATGTGTTGTTTAACTCTCAAGTAGTGTTCTTCGTTTGGGATACTCTTATTCCTTCTGTATATTGTTTAAATCACCAATAGACTTCTTCATTGACATTATCCCACTCCTTTAGTGTGTTGTTTAACTCTCGAGTAAACTTATTCGTTTGTTGTTCATCCCTCTCCAAAGTGTGTTGTTTATATCTCTCAAGTAGAGTTGTTCGTTTGTTGTTTATTCAACTCATTTTGTGTTTTGTTTATCTCTCAAGTAGAGTTCTTCGCTCGTTATTTTATTGTTCCTCCTGTGTTGTTTAAATCTCAAATTGTGTTCTCCGCTCATAATTAGCCCACTCCTTTATTGTGTTGTTTAACAGTCGAGTAGAATTTTACATTTATTGTTTATCCAAATCCTTATGTGTGTTGTTTAACTCTCAAGTAGTGTTCTTCGTTTGTGATACTCTTATTCCTTCTGTGTATTGTTTAAATCATTAATAGACCTTTCGTCATTTACATTATCCCACTCATTTAGTGTGTTGTTTAACTCTCGAGTAGACTTATTCGTTTGTTGTACTTCCCTCTCCAAAGTGTGTTGTTTATAGATCTCAAGTAGAGTTGTTCGTTTGTTGTTTATTCAACTCATTTTGTGTTTTGTTTATCTCTCAAGTAGAGTTCTTAGTTCGTTATTTTATTGTTCCTCCTGTGTGTTGTTTAAATCTCAAATTGACTTCTCCGTTTGTAATTAGCCCAGTCCTTTATTGTGTTGTTTAACTGTCGAGTAGAATTTTACATTTATTGTTTATTCCACTCCTTATGTGTGTTGTTTAACTCTCAAGAAGTGTTCTTCATTTGTGATACTCTTATTCCTTTTGTGTATTGTTTAAATAACGAATAGACTTCTTCATTGACATTATCCCACTCCTTTAGTGTGTTGTTTAACTTTCGAGTGGACTTATTCGTGTGTTGTTCTTCCCTCTCCAACGTGTGTTGTTTTTATCTCGCAAGTAGAGTTTTTCGTTTCTTATTTATTCAACTCCTTATGTAATTTTTTTAAACACTCAAGTAGAGTTCTTCGTTGGTTATTTTATTACTCCTCTTGTGTGTTGTTTAAATCTCAAATTGACATATCCAATTGTAATTATCCCACTCCCTTTATTGTGTTATTTAACTCTTGAGTAGAGTTTTGCATTTGTTGTTTATCCCAGTCCTTATGTGTTGTTTAACTATCAAGTAGTGTTCTTCGTTTGTGATACTCTAATTCCTTCTGTGTATTGTTTAAATCACCAATAGACTTATTCCTTGACATTATCCCACTCCTTTAGTGTGTTGTTTAACTATCGAGTAAACTTATTCGTTTGTTGTTCATCCCTCTCCAAAGTGTGTTGTTTATATCTCTCAAGTAGAGTTGTTCGTTTGTTGTTTATTCAACTCATTTTGTGTTTTGTTTATCTCTCAAGTAGAGTTCTTCGTTCGTTATTTTATTGTTCCTCCTGTGTGTTGTTTAAATCTCAAATTGACTTCTCCGTTTGTAATTAGCCCACTCCCTTTATTGTGTTGTTTAACTGTCGAGTAGAATTTTACATTTATTGTTTATCCCACTCCTTATGTGTGTTGTTTAACTCTCAAGTAGTGTTCTTCGTTTGTGATACTCTTATTCCTTCTGTGTATTGTTTAAATCACGAATAGACTTCGTCGCTGACATTATCCCACTCATTTAGTGTGTTGTTTATCTCTCGAGTAGACTTATTCGTTTGTTGTACTTCCCTCTCCAAAGTGTGTTGTTTATAGATCTCAAGTAGAGTTGTTCGTTTGTTGTTTATTCAACTCATTTTGTGTTTTGTTTATCTCTCAAGTAGAGTTCTTCGTTCGTTATTTTATTGTTCCTCCTGTGTGTCGTTTAAATCTCAAATTGACTTCTCCGTTTGTAATTAGCCCACTCCTTTATTGTGTTGTTTAACTGTCGAGTAGAATTTTACATTTATTGTTTATTCCACTCCTTATGTGTGTTGTTTAACTCTCAAGAAGTGTTCTTCATTTGTGATACTCTTATTCCTTTTGTGTATTGTTTAAATAACGAATAGACTTCTTCATTGACATTATCCCACTCCTTTAGTGTGTTGTTTAACTCTCGAGTGGACTTATTCGTGTGTTGTTCTTCCCTCTCCAACGTGTGTTGTTTTTATCTCGCAAGTAGAGTTGTTCGTTTCTTATTTATTCAACTCCTTATGTGTTTTTTTTTAAACTCTCAAGAAGAGTTCTTCGTTGGTTATTTTATTACTCCTCTTTTGTGTTGTTTAAATCTCAAATTGACATCTCCAATTGTAATTATCCCACTCCCTTTATTGTGTTATTTAACTCTTGAGTAGAGTTTTGCATTTGTTCTTTATCCCAGTCCTTATGTGTTGTTTAACTATCAAGTAGTGTTCTTCGTTTGTGATACTCTTATTCCTTCTGTGTATTGTTTAAATCACCAATAGACTTATTCGTTGACATTATCCCACTCCTTTAGTGTGTTGTTTAACTCTCGAGTAAACTTATTCGCTTGTTGTTCATCCCTCTCCAAAGTGTGTTGTTTATATCTCTCAAGCAGAGTTATTCGTTTGTTGTTTATTCAACTCATTTTGTGTTTGGTTTATCTCTCAAGCAGAGTTCTTCGCTCGTTATTTTATTGTTCCTCCTGTGTTGTTTCAATCTCAAATTGACTTCTCCGCTTGTAATTAGCCCACCCTTTATCAGGTTGTTTAATGTCGAGTAGAATTTTACGTTTATTGTTTATCCCACTCCTTATGTGTGTTGTTTAACTCTCAAGTAGTGTTCTTTGTTTGTGATACTCTTATTCCTTCGTGTATTGTTTAAATCATTTAATAGACTTCGTCATTGACATTATCCCACTCATTTAGTGTGTTGTTTATCTCGAGTAGACTTATTCGTTTGTTGTACTTCCCTCTCCAAAGTGTGTTGTTTATAGATCTCAAGTAGAGCTGTTCGTTTGTTGTTTATTCAACTCATTTTGTGTTTTGTTTATCTCTCAAGTAGTGTTCTTCGTTCGATATTTTATTGTTCCTCCTGTGTGTTGTTTAAATCTCAAATTGACTTCTCCGTTTGTAATTAGCCCACTCCCTTTATTGTGTTGTTTAATGTCGAGTAGAATTTTACGTTTATTGTTTATCCCACTCCTTATGTGTGTTGTTTAACTCTCAAGTAGTGTTCTTCGTTTGTGATACTCTTATTCCTTCTGTGTATTGTTTAAATCACGAATAGACTTCGTCACGTACATTATCCCACTCATTTAGTGTGTTGTTTATCTCTAGTAGACTTATTCGCTTGTTGTACTTCCTCTCCAAAGTGTGTTGTTTATAGATCTCAAGCAGAGTGCTCGTTTGTTGTTTATTCAACTCATTTTGTGTTTTGTTTATCTCTCAAGTAGTGTTCTTCGTTCGATATTTTATTGTTCCTCCTGTGTGTTATTTAAATCTCAAATTGACCTCTCCGTTTGTAATTAGCCCACTCCCTTTATTGTGTTGTTTAACTGTCGAGTACAATTTTACATTTATTGTTTATCCCACTCCTTATGTGTGTTGTTTAACTCTCAAGTAGTGTTCTTCATTTGTGATACTCTTATTTCTTTTGTGTATTGTTTAAATAACGAATAGACTTCTTCATTGACATTATCCCACTCCTTTAGTGTGTTGTTTAACTCTCGAGTGGACTTATTCGTGTGTTGTTCTTCCCTCTCCAACGTGTGTTGTTTTTATCTCGCAAGTAGAGTTGTTTGTTTCTTATTTATTCAACTCCTTATGTGTTTTTTTTTTAAACTCTCAAGAAGAGTTCTTCGTTGGTTATTTTATTACTCCTCTTGTGTGTTGTTTAAATCTCAAATTGACATCTCCAATTGTAATTATCCCACTCCCTTTATTGGGTTATTTAACTCTTGAGTAGAGTTTTGCATTTGTTCTTTATCCCAGTCCTTATGTGTTGTTTAACTATCAAGTAGTGTTCTTCGCTTCAGGATACTCTTATTCCTTCTGTGTATTGTTTAAATCACCAATAGACTTATTCGTTGACATTATCCCACTCCTTTAGTGTGTTGTTTAACTCTCGAGTAAACTTATTCGTTTGTTGTTCATCCCTCTCCAAAGTGTGTTGTTTATATCTCTCAAGTAGAGTTATTCGTTTGTTGTTTATTCAACTCATTTTGTGTTTGGTTTATCTCTCAAGTAGAGTTCTTCGTTCGTTATTTTATTGTTCCTCCTGTGTGTTGTTTCAATCTCAAATTGACTTCTCCGTTTGTAATTAGCCCACTCCCTTTATTTTGTTGTTTAACTGTCGAGTAGAATTTTAAGTTTATTGTTTATCCCACTCCTTATGTGTGTTGTTTAACTCTCAAGTAGTGTTCTTCGTTTGTGATACTCTTATTCCTTCTGTGTATTGTTTAAATCATTTAATAGACTTCGTCATTGACATTATCCCACTCATTTAGTGTGTTGTTTATCTCTAGTAGACTTATTCGTTTGTTGTACTTCCCTCTCCAAAGTGTGTTGTTTATAGATCTCAAGTAGAGTTGTTCGTTTGTTGTTTATTCAACTCATTTTGTGTTTTGTTTATCTCTCAAGTAGTGTTCTTCGTTCGATATTTTATTGTTCCTCCTGTGTGTTGTTTAAATCTCAAATTGACTTCTCCGCTTGTAATTAGCCCACCCTTTATCGTGTTGTTTAACCGTCGAGTAGAATTTTACATTTATTGTTTATCCCACTCCTTATGTGTTGTTTAACTCTCAAGTAGTGTTCTTCGCTTGTGATACTCTTATTCCTTCCGTGTATTGTTTAAATCATTTAATAGACTTCGTCACGACATTATCCCACTCATTTAGTGTGTTTTTTATCTCTCGAGTGGACTTATTCGTTTGTTGTACTTCCCTCGCAAAGTGTGTTGTTTATAGATCTCAAGCAGAGTTGTTCGCTTGTTGTTTATTCAACTCATTTTGTGTTTTGTTTATCTATCAAGTAGTGTTCTTAGTTCGATATTTTATTGTTCCTCATGTGTGTTGTTTAAATCTCAAATTGACTTCTCCGCTTGTAATTAGCCCACTCCCTTTATCAGGTTGTTTAACCCGAGTAGAATTTTACATTTATTGTTTATCCCACTCCTCATGTGTGTTGTTTAACTCTCAAGTAGTGTTCTTCGTTTGTGATACTCTTATTCCTTCTGTGTATTGTTTAAATCATTTAATAGACTTCGTCATGACATTATCCCACTCATTTAGTGTGTTGTTTATCTCGAGTAGACTTATTCGCTTGTTGTACTTCCTCTCCAAAGTGTGTTGTTTATAGATCTCAAGTAGAGTTGTTCGCTTGTTGTTTATTCAACTCATTTTGTATTTTGTTTATCTCTCAAGTAGTGTTCTTCGCTCGATATTTTATTGTTCCTCCTGTGTTATTTAAATCTCAAATTGACTTCTCCGTTTGTAATTAGCCCACTCCCTTTATTGTGTTGTTTAACTGTCGAGTAGAATTTTACATTTATTGTTTATCCCACTCCTTATGTGTGTTGTTTAACCCTCAAGTAGTGTTCTTCATTTGTGATACTCTTATTTCTTTTGTGTATTGTTTAAATAACGAATAGACTTCTTCATTGACATTATCCCACCTTTAGTGTGTTGTTTAACTCTCGAGTGGACTTATTCGTGTTGTTCTTCCTCTCCAACGTGTTGTTTTTCTCTCGCAAGTAGAGTTGTTCATTTCTTATTTATTCAACTCCTTATGTGTTTTTTTTTAAACTCTCAAGAAGAGTTCTTCGTTGGTTATTTTATTACTCCTCTTGTGTGTTGTTTAAATCTCAAATTGACATCTCCAATTGTAATTATCCCACTCCCTTTATTGTGTTATTTAACTCTTGAGTAGAGTTTTGCATTTGTTCTTTATCCCAGTCCTTATGTGTTGTTTAACTATCAAGTAGTGTTCTTCGTTTGTGATACTCTTATTCCTTCTGTGTATTGTTTAAATCACCAATAGACTTATTCGTTGACATTATCCCACTCCTTTAGTGTGTTGTTTAACTCTCGAGTAAACTTATTCGTTTGTTGTTCATCCCTCTCCAAAGTGTGTTGTTTATAGATCTCAAGTAGAGTTGTTCGTTTGTTGTTTATTCAACTCATTTTGTGTTTTGTTTATCTCTCAAGTAGTGTTCTTCGTTCGATATTTTATTGTTCCTCCTGTGTGTTATTTAAATCTCAAATTGACTTCTCCGTTTGTAATTAGCCCACTCCCTTTATTGTGTTGTTTAACTGTCGAGTAGAATTTTACATTTATTGTTTATCCCACTCCTTATGTGTGTTGTTTAACTCTCAAGTAGTGTTCTTCATTTGTGATACTCTTATTTCTTTTGTGTATTGTTTAAATAACGAATAGACTTCTTCATTGACATTATCCCACTCCTTTAGTGTGTTGTTTAACTCTCGAGTGGACTTATTCGTGTGTTGTTCTTCCCTCTCCAACGTGTGTTGTTTTTATCTCGCAAGTAGAGTTGTTCGTTTCTTATTTATTCAACTCCTTATGTGTTTTTTTTAAACTCTCAAGAAGAGTTCTTCGTTGGTTATTTTATTACTCCTCTTGTGTGTTGTTTAAGTCTCAAATTGACATCTCCAATTGTAATTATCCCACTCCCTTTATTGTGTTATTTAACTCTTGAGTAGAGTTTTGCATTTGTTCTTTATCCCAAATTCTTATGTGTTGTTTAACTATCAAGTAGTGTTCTTCGCTTGTGATACTCTTATTCCTTGTGTATTGTTTAAATCACAAATAGACTTCTTCGTTGACATTATCCCACTCCTTTGGTGTGTTGTTTAAATCTCGAGTAGACTTATTCGTGTGTTGTTCTTCCCTCTCCAAAGTGTGTTGTTTTTATGTCTCAAGTAGAGTTGTTCGCTTGTTGTTTATTCAACTCATTTTGTATTTTGTTTATCTCTAAAGTAGAGTTCTTCGTTCGTTATTTAATTGTTCCTCCTGTGTGTTGTTTAAATCTCAAATTGACTTCTCCGTTTGTAATTAGCCCACTCCTTTATTGTGTTGTTTAACTGTCGTGTAGAATTTTACATTTATTGTTTACCCCACTCCGTCTGTGTGTTGTTTAACTCTCAAGTAGTGTTCTTCGTTTGTGATACTCTTATTCCTTCTGTGTATTGTTTAAATCACGAATAGACTTCGTCGCTGACATTATCCCACTCATTTAGTGTGTTGTTTATCTCTCGAGTAGACTTATTCGTTTGTTGTACTTCCCTCTCCAAAGTGTGTAGTTTATAGATCTCAAGTAGAGTTGTTCGTTTGTTGTTTATTCAACTCATTTTGTGTTTTGTTTATCTCTCAAGTAGTGTTCTTAGTTCGATATTTTATTGTTCCTCATGTGTGTTGTTTAAATCTCAAATTGACTTCTCCGTTTGTAATTAGCCCACTCCCTTTATTGTGTTGTTTAACTGTCGAGTAGAATTTTACATTTATTGTTTATCCCACTCCTTATGTGTGTTGTTTAACTCTCAAGTAGTGTTCTTCGTTTGTGATACTCTTATTCCTTCTGTGTATTGTTTAAATCATTTAATAGACTTCGTCATTGACATTATCACACTCATTTAGTGTGTTGTTTATCTCTAGTAGACTTATTCGCTTGTTGTACTTCCTCTCCAAAGTGTGTTGTTTATAGATCTCAAGTAGAGTTGTTCGTTTGTTGTTTATTCAACTCATTCTGTGTTTTGTTTATCTCTCAAGTAGTGTTCTTCGTTCGATATTTTATTGTTCCTCCTGTGTGTTATTTAAATCTCAAATTGACTTCTCCGCTTGTAATTAGCCCACTCCCTTTATTGTGTTGTTTAACTGTCGAGTAGAATTTTACATTTATTGTTTATCCCACTCCTTATGTGTCTTGTTTAACTCTCAAGTAGTGTTCTTCATTTGTGATACTCTTAGTTCTTTTGTGTATTGTTTAAATAACGAATAGACTTCTTCATTGACATTATCCCACTCCTTTAGTGTGTTGTTTAACTCTCGAGTGGACTTATTCGTGTTGTTCTTCCCTCTCCAACGTGTGTTGTTTTTATCTCGCAAGTAGAGTTGTTCGCTTTTATTTATTCAACTCCTTATGTGTTTTTTTAAACTCTCAAGAAGAGTTCTTCGCTGGTTATTTTATTACTCCTCTTGTGTGTTGTTTAAATCTCAAATTGACATCTCCAATTGTAATTATCCTCCCTTTATTGTGTTATTTAACTCTTGAGTAGAGTTTTGCATTTGTACTTTATCCCAGTCCTTATGTGTTGTTTAACTATCAAGTAGTGTTCTTCGTTTGTGATACTCTTATTCCTTCTGTGTATTGTTTAAATCACCAATAGACTTATTCGTTGACATTATCCCACTCCTTTAATGTGTTGTTTAACTCTCGAGTAAACTTATTCGTTTGTTGTTCATCCCTCTCCGAAGTGTGTTGTTTATATCTCTCAAGTAGAGTTGTTCATTTGTTGTTTATTCAACTCATTTTGTGTTTTGTTTATCTCTCAAGTAGAGTTCTTCGTTCGTTATTTTATTGTTCCTCCTGTGTGTCGTTTAAATCTCAAATTGACTTCTCCGTTTGTAATTAGCCCACTCCCTTTATTGTGTTGTTTAACTGTCGAGTAGAATTTTACGTTTTTTGTTTATCCCACTCCTTATGTGTGTTGTTTAACTCTCAAGTAGTATTCTTCGTTTTGATACTCTTATTCCTTCTATGTATTGTTTAAATCATTTAATAGACTTCGTCGCTGACATTATCCCACTCATTTAGTGTGTTGTTTATCTCTCGAGTAGACTTATTCGTTTGTTGTACTTCCCTCTCCAAAGTGTGTAGTTTATAGATCTCAAGTAGAGTTGTTCGTTTGTCGTTTATTCAACTCATTTTGTGTTTTGTTTATCCCTCAAGTAGTGTTCTTCGCTCGATATTTTATTGTTCCTCCGTGTGTTGTTTAAATCTCAAATTGACTTCTCCGCTCGTAATTAGCCCACTCCTTTATTGTGTTGTTTAACTGTCGAGTAGAATTTTACATTTATTGTTTATTCCACTCCTTATGTGTGTTGTTTAACTCTCAAGTAGTGTTCTTCGTTTGTGATACTCTTATTCCTTCTGTGTATTGTTTAAATCACGAATAGACTTCGTCGCTGACATTATCCCACTCATTTAGTGTGTTGTTTATCTCTCGAGTAGACTTATTCGTTTGTTGTACTTCCTCTCCAAAGTGTGTTGTTTATAGATCTCAAGTAGAATTGTTCGTTTGTTGTTTATTCAACTCATTTTGTGTTTTGTTTATCTCTCAAATAGAGTTCTTCGTTCGTTATTTTATTGTTCCTCCTGTGTGTTGTTTAAATCTCAAATTGACTTCTCCGTTTGTAATTAGCCCACTCCTTTATTGTGTTGTTTAACTGTCGAGTAGAATTTTACATTTATTGTTTATTCTACTCCTTATGTGTGTTGTTTAACTCTCAAGAAGTGTTCTTCATTTGTGATACTCCTATTCCTTTTGTGTATTGTTTAAATCATTTAATAGACTTCTTCATTGACATTATCCCACCCTTTAGTGTGTTGTTTAACTCTCGAGTGGACTTATTCGTGTGTTGTTCTTCCCTCTCCAACGTGTGTTGTTTTTATCTGTCAAGTAGAGTTGTTCGTTTGTTGTTTATTGAACTCATTTTGTGTTTTGTTTATCTCTCAAGTAGAGTTCTTCGTTCGTTATTTTATTGTTCATCTTGTGTGTTGTTTAAATCTCAAATTGACTTCTCCGTTTGTAATTAGCCCACTCCTTTATTGTATTGTTTAACTGTCGAGTAGAATTTTACATTTATTGTTTATTCCACTCCTTATGTGTGTTGTTTAACTCTCAAGAAGTGTTCTTCATTTGTGATACTCTTATTCCTTTTGTGTATTGTTTAAATAATGAATAGACTTCTTCATTGACATTATCCCACTCCTTTAGTGTGTTGTTTAACTCTCGAGTGGACTTATTCGTGTGTTGTTCTTCCCTCTCCAACGTGTGTTGTTTTTATCTGTCAAGTAGAGTTGTTCGTTTGTTGTTTATTGAACTCATTTTGTGTTTTGTTTATCTCTCAAGTAGAGTTCTTCGTTCGTTATTTTATTGTTCATCCTGTGTGTTGTTTAAATCTCAAATTGACTTCTCCGTTTGTAATTAGCCCACTCCTTTATTGTATTGTTTAACTGTCGAGTAGAATTTTACATTTATTGTTTGTCCCACTCCTTATGTGTGTTGTTTAACTCTCAAGAAGTGTTCTTCATTTGTGATACTCTTATTCCTTTTGTGTATTGTTTAAATAACGAATAGACTTCTTCATTGACATTATCCCACTCCTTTAGTGTGTTGTTTAACTCTCGAGTGGACTTATTCGTGTGTTGTTCTTCCCTCTCAAACGTGTGTTGTTTTTATCTCGCAAGTAGAGTTTTTCGTTTCTTATTTATTCAACTCCTTATGTGTTTTTTTTTAAACTCTCAAGAAGAGTTCTTCGTTGGTTATTTTATTACTCCTCTTTTGTGTTATTTAAATCTCAAATTGACATCTCCAATTGTAATTATCCCACTCCCTTTATTGTGTTATTTAACTCTTGAGTAGAGTTTTGCATTTGTTCTTTATCCCAGTCCTTATGTGTTGTTTAACTATCAAGTAGTGTTCTTCGTTTGTGATACTCTTATTCCTTCTGTGTATTGTTTAAATCACCAATAGACTTATTCGTTGACATTATCCCACTCCTTTAGTGTGTTGTTTAACTCTCGAGTAAACTTATTCGTTTGTTGTTCATCCCTCTCCAAAGTGTGTTGTTTATATCTCTCAAGTAGAGTTGTTCGTTTGTTGTTTATTCAACTCATTTTGTGTTTTGTTTATCTCTCAAGTAGAGTTCTTCGTTCGTTATTTTATTGTTCCTCCTGTGTGTTGTTTAAATCTCAAATTGACTTCTCCGTTTCTAATTTGCCCACTCCCTTTATTGTGTTGTTTAACTGTCGAGTAGAATTTTACGTTTATTGTTTATCCCACTCCTTATGTGTGTTGTTTAACTCTCAAGTAGTGTTCTTCGTTTGTGATACTCTTATTCCTTCTGTGTATTGTTTAAATCATTTAATAGACTTCGTCGCTGACATTATCCCACTCATTTAGTGTGTTGTTTATCTCTCGAGTAGACTTATTCGTTTGTTGTACTTCCCTCTCCAAAGTGTGTTGTTTATAGATCTCAAGTAGAGTTGTTCGTTTGTTGTTTATTAAACTCATTTTGTGTTTTGTTTATCTCTCAAGTAGAGTTCTTAGTTCGTTATTTTATTGTTCCTCCTGTGTGTTGTTTAAATCTCAAATTGACTTCTCCGTTTGTAATTAGCCCACTCCTTTATTGTGTTGTTTAACTTTCGAGTAGAATTTTACATTTATTGTTTATTCCACTCCTTATGTGTGTTGTTTAACTCTCAAGAAGTGTTCTTCATTTGTGATACTCTTATTCCTTTTGTGTATTGTTTAAATAACGAATAGACTTCTTCATTGACATTATCCCACTCCTTTAGTGTGTTGTTTAACTCTCGAGTGGACTTATTCGTGTGTTGTTCTTCCCTCTCCAACGTGTGCTGTTTTTATCTCGCAAGTAGAGTTGTTCGTTTCTTATTTATTCAACCCCTTATGTGTTTTTTTTTAAACTCTCAAGAAGAGTTCTTCGTTGGTTATTTTATTACTCCTCTTGTGTGTTGTTTAAATCTCAAATAGACATCTCCAATTGTAATTATCCCACTCCCTTTATTGTGTTATTTAACTCTTGAGTAGAGTTTTGCATTTGTTCTTTATCCCAGTCCTTATGTGTTGTTTAACTATCAAGTAGTGTTCTTCGTTTGTGATACTCTTATTCCTTCTGTGTATTGTTTAAATCACCAATAGACTTATTCGTTGACATTATCCCACTCCTTTAGTGTGTTGTTTAACTCTCGAGTAAACTTATTCGTTTGTTGTTCATCCCTCTCCAAAGTGTGTTGTTTATATCTCTCAAGTAGAGTTATTCGTTTGTTGTTTATTCAACTCATTTTGTGTTTTGTTTATCTCTCAAGTAGAGTTCTTCGTTCGTTATTTTATTGTTCCTCCTGTGTTGTTTCAATCTCAAATTGACTTCTCCGCTTGTAATTAGCCTCCTTTATTGTGTTGTTTAACCGTCGAGTAGAATTTTACGTTTATTGTTTATCCCACTCCTTATGTGTGTTGTTTAACTCTCAAGTAGTGTTCTTCGTTTGTGATACTCTTATTCCTTCTGTATTGTTTAAATCATTTAATAGACTTCGTCACGACATTATCCCACTCATTTAGTGTGTTGTTTATCTCTCGAGTAGACTTATTCGTTTGTTGTACTTCCTCTCCAAAGTGTGTTGTTTATAGATCTCAAGCAGAGTTGTTCGTTTGTTGTTTATTCAACTCATTTTGTGTTTTGTTTATCTCTCAAGTAGTGTTCTTCGCTCGATATTTTATTGTTCATCCTGTGTTGTTTAAATCTCAAATTGACTTCTCCGCTCGTAATTAGCCCACTCCCTTTATTGTGTTGTTTAACTGTCGAGTAGAATTTTACATTTATTGTTTATCCCACTCCTTATGTGTGTTGTTTAACTCTCAAGTAGTGTTCTTCGTTTGTGATACTCTTATTCCTTCTGTGTATTGTTTAAATCATTTAATAGACTTCGTCGCTGACATTATCCCACTCATTTAGTGTGTTTTTTATCTCTCGAGTGGACTTATTCGTTTGTTGTACTTCCCTCTCCAAAGTGTGTTGTTTATAGATCTCAAGTAGATTTGTTCGTTTGTTGTTTATTCAACTCATTTTGTGTTTTGTTTATCTCTCAAGTAGTGTTCTTCGTTCGATATTTTATTGTTCCTCCTTGTGTTGTTTAAATCTCAAATTGACTTCTCCGTTTCTAAATTCCCACTCCCTTTATTGTGTTGTTTAACTGTCGAGTAGAATTTTACATTTATTGTTTATCCCACTCCTTATGTGTGTTGTTTAACTCTCAAGTAGTGTTCTTCGTTCGTGATACTCTTATTCCTTCTGTGTATTGTTTAAATCATTTAATAGACTTCGTCATTTACATTATCCCACTCATTTAGTGTGTTGTTTATCTCTCGAGTAGACTTATTCGTTTGTTGTACTTCCCTCTCCAAAGTGTGTTGTTTATAGATCTCAAGTAGAGTTGTTCGCTTGTTGTTTATTCAACTCATTTTGTGTTTGTTTATCTCTCAAGTAGTGTTCTTCGCTCGATATTTTATTGTTCCTCATGTGTGTTGTTTAAATCTCAAATTGACTTCTCCGCTTGTAATTAGCCTCCCTTTATTGTGTTGTTTAACCGTCGAGTAGAATTTTACATTTATTGTTTATCCCACTCCTATGTGTGTTGTTTAACTCTCAAGTAGTGTTCTTCGTTTGTGATACTCTTATTCCTTCTGTGTATTGTTTAAATCACGAATAGACTTCGTCGCTGACATTATCCCACTCATTTAGTGTGTTGTTTATCTCTCGAGTAGACTTATTCGTTTGTTGTACTTCCCTCTCCAAAGTGTGTTGTTTATAGATCTCAAGTAGAGTTGTTCGTTTGTTGTTTATTCAACTCATTTTGTGTTTTGTTTATCTCTCAAGTAGTGTTCTTCGTTCGATATTTTATTGTTCCTCCTGTGTGTTGTTTAAATCTCAAATTGACTTCTCCGTTTGTAATTAGCCCACTCCCTTTATTGTGTTGTTTAACTGTCGAGTAGAATTTTACATTTATTGTTTATCCCACTCCTTATGTGTGTTGTTTAACTCTCAAGTAGTGTTCTTCGTTTGTGATACTCTTATTCCTTCTGTGTATTGTTTAAATCATTTAATAGACTTCGTCACGACATTATCCCACTCATTTAGTGTGTTGTTTATCTCTCTAGTAGACTTATTCGTTTGTTGTACTTCCCTCTCCAAAGTGTGTTGTTTATAGATCTCAAGTAGAGTTGTTCGTTTGTTGTTTATTCAACTCATTTTGTGTTTTGTTTATCTCTCAAGTAGTGTTCTTCGTTTCATTATTTTATTGTTCCTCCTGTGTGTTATTTAAATCTCAAATTGACTTCTCCGTTTGTAATTAGCCCACTCCCTTTATTGTGTTGTTTAACTGTCGAGTAGAATTTTACATTTATTGTTTATCCCACTCCTTATGTGTGCTGTTTAACTCTCAAGTAGTGTTCTTCATTTGTGATACTCTTATTTCTTTTGTGTATTGTTTAAATAACGAATAGACTTCTTCATTGACATTATCCCACTCCTTTAGTGTGTTGTTTAACTCTCGAGTGGACTTATTCGTGTGTTGTTCTTCCCTCTCCAACGTGTGTTGTATTTATCTCGCAAGTAGAGTTGTTCGTTTCTTATTTATTCAACTCCTTATGTGTTTTTTTTTTAAACTCTCAAGAAGAGTTCTTCGTTGGTTATTTTATTACCCCTCCGATATGTTGTTTAAATCACAAATTGACTTCTCCATTTGTAACTATCCCACTCCTTTATTTTGTTGTTTAACTCTTGAGTAGAGTTTTGCATTTGTTCTTTATCCCAGTCCTTATGTGTTGTTTAACTATCAAGTAGTGTTCTTCGTTTGTGATACTCTTATTCCTTCTGTGTATTGTTTAAATCACCAATAGACTTATTCGTTGACATTATCCCACTCCTTTAGTGTGTTGTTTAACTCTCGAGTAAACTTATTCGTTTGTTGTTCATCCCTCTCCGAAGTGTGTTGTTTATATCTCTCAAGTAGAGTTGTTCGCTTGTTGTTTATTCAACGATTTTGTGTTTTGTTTATCTCTCAAGTAGAGTTCTTCGCTCGTTATTTTAATGTTCCTCCTGTGTCGCTTAAATCTCAAATTGACTTCTCCGCTTGTAATTAGCCCACTCCTTTATTGTGTTGTTTAACCCTTGTGTAGAATTTTACGCTTATTGTTTATCCCACTCCTTATGTGTGTTGTTTAACTCTCAAGTAGTGTTCTTCGCTTGTGATACTCTTATTCCTGTGTATTGTTTAAATCATTTAATAGACTTCGTCACGACATTATCCCACTCATTTAGTGTGTTTTTTATCTCTCGAGTGGACTTATTCGTTTGTTGTACTTCCTCTCCAAAGTGTGTTGTTTATAGATCTCAAGTAGAGTTGTTCGCTTGTTGTTTATTCAACTCATTTTGTGTTTTGTTTATCTCTCAAGTAGTGTTCTTCGCTCGATATTTTATTGTTCCTCCTGTGTGTTGTTTAAATCTCAAATTGACTTCTCTGTTTGTAATTAGCCCACTCCTTTATTGTGTTGTTTAACCCTCGTGTAGAATTTTACATTTATTGTTTATCCCACTCCTTATGTGTGTTGTTTAACTCTCAAGTAGTGTTCTTCGCTTGTGATACTCTTATTCCTTCTCGTATTGTTTAAATCACTTAATAGACTTCGTCACGACATTATCCCACTCATTTAGTGTGTTGTTTATCTCTCGAGTAGACTTATTCGTTTGTTGTACTTCCCTCTCCAAAGTGTGTTGTTTATAGATCTCAAGTAGAGTTGTTCGTTTGTTGTTTATTCAACTCATTTTGTGTTTTGTTTATCTCTCAAGTAGTGTTCTTCGTTCGATATTTTATTGTTCCTCATGTGTGTTGTTTAAATCTCAAATTGACTTCTCCGTTTGTAATTAGCCCACTCCCTTTATTGTGTTGTTTAACTGTCGAGTAGAATTTTACATTTATTGTTTATCCCACTCCTTATGTGTGTTGTTTAACTCTCAAGTAGTGTTCTTCGTTTGTGATACTCTTATTCCTTCTGTGTATTGTTTAAATCACGAATAGACTTCGTCGCTGACATTATCCCACTCATTTAGTGTGTTGTTTATCTCTCGACTAGACTTATTCGTTTGTTGTACTTCCCTCTCCAAAGTGTGTAGTTTATAGATCTCAAGTAGAGTTGTTCGTTTGTTGTTTATTCAACTCATTTTGTGTTTTGTTTATCTCTCAAGTAGTGTTCTTCGTTCGATATTTTATTGTTCCTCCTGTGTGTTGTTTAAATCTCAAATTGACTTCTCCGTTTGTAATTAGCCCACTCCTTTATTGTGTTGTTTAACTGTCGAGTAGAATTTTACATTTATTGTTTATCCCACTCCTTATGTGTGTTGTTTAACTCTCAAGTAGTGTTCTTCGTTTGTGATACTCTTATTCCTTCTGTGTATTGTTTAAATCACTTAATAGACTTCGTCACGACATTATCCCACTCATTTAGTGTGTTGTTTATCTCTCGAGTAGACTTATTCGCTTGTTGTACTTCCTCTCCAAAGTGTGTTGTTTATAGATCTCAAGTAGAGTTGTTCGTTTGTTGTTTATTCAACTCATTTTGTGTTTTGTTTATCTCTCAAGTAGTGTTCTTCGTTCGATATTTTATTGTTCCTCCTGTGTGTTATTTAAATCTCAAATTGACTTCTCCGTTTGTAATTAGCCCACTCCCTTTATTGTGTTGTTTAACTGTCGAGTAGAATTTTACATTTATTGTTTATCCCACTCCTTATGTGTGTTGTTTAACTCTCAAGTAGTGTTCTTCATTTGTGATACTCTTATTTCTTTTGTGTATTGCTTAAATAACGAATAGACTTCTTCATTGACATTATCCCACTCCTTTAGTGTGTTGTTTAACTCTCGAGTGGACTTATTCGTGTGTTGTTCTTCCCTCTCCAACGTGTGTTGTATTTATCTCGCAAGTAGAGTTGTTCGTTTCTTATTTATTCAACTCCTTATGTGTTTTTTTTTTAAACTCTCAAGAAGAGTTCTTCGTTGGTTATTTTATTACTCCTCTTGTGTGTTGTTTAAATCTCAAATTGACATCTCCAATTGTAATTATCCCACTCCCTTTATTGTGTTATTTAACTCTTGAGTAGAGTTTTGCATTTGTTCTTTATCACAGTCCTTATGTGTTGTTTAACTATCAAGTAGTGTACTTCGTTTGTGATACTCTTATTCCTTCCGTATTGTTTAAATCACCAATAGACTTATTCGCTGACATTATCCCACCTTTAGTGTGTTGTTTAACTCTCGAGTAAACTTATTCGCTTGTTGTTCATCCCTCTCCTAAGTGTGTTGTTTATATCTCTCAAGCAGAGTTGTTCGCTTGTTGTTTATTCAACGATTTTGTGTTTTGTTTATCTCTCAAGTAGAGTTCTTCGTTATTTTAATGTTCCTCCTGTGTGTCGTTTAAATCTCAAATTGACTTCTCCGTTTGTAATTAGCCCACTCCCTTTATTGTGTTGTTTAACTGTCGAGTAGAATTTTACGTTTATTGTTTATCCCACGCCTTATGTGTAAGTAGTGTTCTTCGCTTGTGATACTTTATTCCTTCCGTGTATTGTTTAAATCATTTAATAGACTTCGTCACGACATTATCCCACTCATTTAGTGTGTTGTTTATCTCTCGAGTAGACTTATTCGTTTGTTGTACTTCCCTCTCCAAAGTGTGTAGTTTATAGATCTCAAGTAGAGTTGTTCGTTTGTTGTTTATTCAACTCATTTTGTGTTTGTTTATCTCTCAAGTAGTGTTCTTCGCTCGATATTTTATTGTTCCTCCGTGTGTTGTTTAAATCTCAAATTGACTTCTCCGCTTGTAATTAGCCCACTCCCTTTATCAGGTTGTTTAACCTTGAGTAGAATTTTACATTTATTGTTTATCCCACTCCTTATGTGTGTTTAACTCTCAAGTAGTGTTCTTCGCTTGTGATACTCTTATTCCTTCTGTATTGTTTAAATCACTTAATAGACTTCGTCGACATTATCCCACTCATTTAGTGTGTTGTTTATCTCTCGAGTAGACTTATTCGCTTGTTGTACTTCCTCTCCAAAGTGTGTAGTTTATAGATCTCAAGTAGAGTTGTTCGTTTGTTGTTTATTCAACTCATTTTGTGTTCTTTTATCTCTCAAGTAGTGTTCTTCGTTCGATATTTTATTGTTCCTCCTGTGTGTTGTTTAAATCTCAAATTGACTTCTCCGTTTGTAATTAGCCCACTCCCTTTATTGTGTTGTTTAACTGTCGAGTAGAATTTTACATTTATTGTTTATTCCACTCCTTATGTGTGTTGTTTAACTCTCAAGTAGTGTTCTTCGTTTGTGATACTCTTATTTCTTTTGTGTATTGTTTAAATAACGAATAGACTTCTTCATTGACATTATCCCACTCCTTTAGTGTGTTGTTTAACTCTTGAGTGGACTTATTCCTTTGTTGTTCTTCCCTCTCCAACGTGTGTTGTTTATAGATCTCAAGTAGAATTGTTCGTTTGTTGTTTATTCGACTCATTTTGTGTTTTGTTTATCTCTCAAATAGAGTTCTTCGTTCGTTATTTTATTGTTCCTCCTGTGTGTTGTTTAAATCTCAAATTGACTTCTCCGTTTGTAATTAGCCCACTCCTTTATTGTGTTGTTTAACTCGCTTAGTAGAATTTTACATTTATTGTTTATTCTACTCCTTATGTGTGTTGTTTAACTCTCAAGAAGTGTTCTTCATTTGTGATACTCCTATTCCTTTTGTGTATTGTTTAAATCACGAATAGACTTCTTCATTGACATTATCCCACTCCTTTAGTGTGTTGTTTAACTCTCGAGTGGACTTATTCGTGTGTTGTTCTTCCCTCTCCAACGTGTGTTGTTTTTATCTGTCAAGTAGAGTTGTTCGTTTGTTGTTTATTGAACTCATTTTGTGTTTTGTTTATCTCTCAAGTAGAGTTCTTCGTTCGTTATTTTATTGTTCATCCTGTGTGTTGTTTAAATCTCAAATTGACTTCTCCGTTTGTAATTAGCCCACTCCTTTATTGTGTTGTTTAACTGTCGAGTAGAATTTTACATTTATTGTTTATTCCACTCCTTATGTGTGTTGTTTAACTCTCAAGAAGTGTTCTTCATTTGTGATACTCTTATTCCTTTTGTGTATTGTTTAAATAACAAATAGACTTCTTCATTGACATTATCCCACTCCTTTAGTGTGTTGTTTAACTCTCGAGTGGACTTATTCGTGTGTTGTTCTTCCCTCTCCAACGTGTGTTGTTTTTATCGCGCAGGTAGAGTTGTTCGTTTCTTATTTATTCAACTCCTTATGTGTTTTTTTTTAAACTCTCAAGAAGAGTTCTTCGTTGGTTATTTTATTACTCCTCTTGTGTGTTGTTTAAATCTCAAATTGACATCTCCAATTGTAATTATCCCACTCCCTTTATTGTGTTATTTAACTCTTGAGTAGAGTTTTGCATTTGTTCTTTATCCCAGTCCTTATGTGTTGTTTAACTATCAAGTAGTGTTCTTCGTTTGTGATACTCTTATTCCTTCTGTGTATTGTTTAAATCACCAATAGACTTATTCGTTGACATTATCCCACTCCTTTAGTGTGTTGTTTAACTCTCGAGTAAACTTATTCGTTTGTTGTTCATCCCTCTCCAAAGTGTGTTGTTTATATCTCTCAAGTAGAGTTGTTCGTTTGTTGTTTATTCAACTCATTGTGTGTTTTGTTTATCTCTCAAGTAGAGTTCTTCGTTCATTATTTTATTGTTCCTCGTGTGTGTTGTTTAAATCTCAAATTGACTTCTCCGTTTGTAATTTGCCCACTCCCTTTATTGTGTTGTTTAACTGTCGAGTAGAATTTTACGTTTATTGTTTATCCCACTCCTTATGTGTGTTGTTTAACTCTCAAGTAGTGTTCTTCGTTTGTGATACTCTTATTCCTTCTGTGTATTGTTTAAATCATTTAATAGACTTCGTCATGACATTATCCCACTCATTTAGTGTGTTGTTTATCTCTCGAGTAGACTTATTCGTTTGTTGTACTTCCCTCTCCAAAGTGTGTTGTTTATAGATCTCAAGTAGAGTTGTTCGTTTGTTGTTTATTCAACTCATTTTGTGTTTTGTTTATCTCTCAAGTAGTGTTCTTCGTTCGATATTTTATTGTTCCTCCTGTGTGTTGTTTAAATCTCAAATTGACTTCTCCGTTTGTAATTAGCCCACTCCTTTATTGTGTTGTTTAACTGTCGAGTAGAATTTTACATTTATTTTTTATTCCACTCCTTATGTGTGGTGTTTAACTCTCAAGAAGTGTTCTTCATTTGTGATACTCTTATTCCTTTTGTGTATTGTTTAAATCACTAATAGACTTCTTCATTGACATTATCCCACTCCTTTAGTGTGTTGTTTAACTCTCGAGTGGACTTATTCGTGTGTTGTTCTTTCCTCTCCAACGTGTGTTGTTTTTATCTCGCAAGTAGAGTTGTTCGTTTCTTATTTATTCAACTCTTTATGTGTTTTTTTTAAACTCTCAAGTAGAGTTCTTCGTTGGTTATTTTATTACTCCTCTTGTGTGTTGTTTAAATATCAAATTGACATCTCCAATTGTAATTATCCCTCTCCCTTTATTGTGTTATTTAACTCTTGAGTGGAGTTTTGCATTTGTTGTTTATCCCAGTCCTTATGTGTTGTTTAACTATCAAGTAGTGTTCTTCGTTTTTGATACTCTTATTCCTTCTGTGTATTGTTTAAATCACCAATAGACTTATTCGTTGACATTATCCCACTCCTTTAGTGTGTTGTTTAACTCTCGAGTAAACTTATTCGTTTGTTGTTCATCCCTCTCCAAAGTGTGTTGTTTATATCTCTCAAGTAGAGTTGTTCGTTTGTTGTTTATTCAACTCATTTTGTGTTTTGTTTATCTCTCAAGTAGAGTTCTTCGTTCGTTATTTTATTGTTCCTCGTGTGTGTTGTTTAAATCTCAAATTGACTTCTCCGTTTGTAATTAGCTCACTCCTTTATTGTGTTGTTTAACTGTCGAGTAGAATTTTACATTTATTGTTTATTCCACTCCTTATGTGTGTTGTTTAACTCTCAAGAAGTGTTCTTCATTTGTGATACTCTTATTCCTTTTGTGTATTGTTTAAATCACGAATAGACTTCTTCATTGACATTATCCCACTCCTGTTGTGTGCTGTTTAACTCTCGAGTGGACTTATTCGTGTGTTGTTCTTCCCTCTCAAACGTGTGTTGTTTTTATCTCGCAAGTAGAGTTTTTCGTTTCTTATTTATTCAACTCCTTATGTGTTTTTTTTAAACTCTCAAGTAGAGTTCTTCGTTGGTTATTTTATTACTCCTCTTGTGTGTTGTTTAAATCTCAAATTGACATCTCCAATTGTAATTATCCCACTCCCTTTATTGTGTTATTTAACTCTGGAGTAGAGTTTTGCATTTGTTGTTTATCCCAGTCCTTATGTGTTGTTTAACTATCAAGTAGTGTTCTTCGTTTGTGATACTCTTATTCCTTCTGTGTATTGTTTAAATCATTTAATAGACTTCGTTCGACATTATCCCACTCATTTAGTGTGTTGTTTATCTCTCGAGTAGACTTATTCGCTTGTTGTACTTCCTCTCCAAAGTGTGTTGTTTATAGATCTCAAGTAGAGTTGTTCGCTTGTTGTTTATTCAACTCATTTTGTGTTTTTTGTCTCTCAAGTAGTGTTCTTCGCTCGATATTTTATTGTTCCTCCTGTGTTGTTTAAATCTCAAATTGACTTCTCCGCTTGTAATTAATTAGCCCACCTTTATTGTGTTGTTTAACCGTGAGTAGAATTTTACATTTATTGTTTATTCCACTCCTTATGTGTGTAGTTTAACTCTCAAGAAGTGTTCTTCATTTGTGATACTCTTATTCCTTTTGTGTATTGTTTAAATCATTTAATAGACTTCTTCATTGACATTATCCCACTCCTTTAGTGTGTTGTTTAACTCTCGAGTGGACTTATTCGTGTGTTGTTCTTCCCTCTACAACGTGTGTTGTTTTTATCTCGCAAGTAGAGTTGTTCGTTTCTTATTTATTCAACTCCTTATGTGTTTTTCTTAAACTCTCAAGTAGAGTTCTTCGTTGGTTATTTTATTACTCCTCTTTTGTGTTGTTTAAATCTCAAATTGACATCTCCAATTGTAATTATCCCACTCCCTTTATTGTGTTATTTAACTCTTGAGTAGAGTTTTGCATTTGTTGTTTATCCCAGTCCTTATGTGTTGTTTAACTATCAAGTAGTGTTCTTCGTTTGTGATACTCTTATTCCTTCTGTGTATTGTTTAAATCACCAATAGACTTATTCGTTGACATTATCCCACTCCTGTTGTGTGCTGTTTAACTCTCGAGTGGACTTATTCGTGTGTTGTTCTTCCCTCTCCAACGTGTGTTGTTTTTATCTGTCAAGTAGAGTTGTTCGTTTGTTGTTTATTCAACTCATTTTGTGTTTTGTTTATCTCTCAAGTAGAGTTCTTCGTTCGTTATTTTATTGTTCATCCTGTGTGTTGTTTAAATCTCAAATTGACTTCTCCGTTTGTAATTAATTAGCCCACTCCTTTATTGTGTTGTTTAACTGTCGAGTAGAATTTTACATTTATTGTTTATTCCACTCCTTATGTGTGTAGTTTAACTCTCAAGAAGTGTTCTTCATTTGTGATACTCTTATTCCTTTTGTGTATTGTTTAAATCACGAATAGACTTCTTCATTGACATTATCCCACTCCTTTAGTGTGTTGTTTAACTCTCGAGTGGACTTATTCGTGTGTTGTTCTTCCCTCTCCAACGTGTGTTGTTTTTATCTCGCAAGTAGAGTTGTTCGTTTCTTATTTATTCAACTCCTTATGTGTTTTTTTTAAACTCTCAAGTAGAGTTCTTCGTTGGTTATTTTATTACTCCTCTTTTGTGTTGTTTAAATCTCAAATTGACATCTCCAATTGTAATTATCCCACTCCCTTTATTGTGTTATTTAACTCTTGAGTAGAGTTTTGCATTTGTTGTTTATCCCAGTCCTTATGTGTTGTTTAACTATCAAGTAGTGTTCTTCGTTTGTGATACTCTTATTCCTTCTGTGTATTGTTTAAATCAACAATAGACTTATTCGTTGACATTATCCCACTCCTTTAGTGTGCTGTTTAACTCTCGAATAAACTTATTCGTTTGTTGTTCATCCCTCTCCAAAGTGTGTTGTTTATATCTCTTAACTAGAGTTGTTCGTTTGTTGTTTATTCAACTCATTTTGTGTTTTGTTTATCTCTCAAGTAGAGTTCTTCGTTCGTTATTTATTGTTCCTCCTGTGTGTTGTTTAAATCTCAAATTGACTTCTCTGTTTGTAATTAGCCCACTCCTTTATTGTGTTGTTTAACTGTCGAATAGAATTTTACATTTATTGTTTATTCCACTCCTAATGTGTGTTGTTTAACTCTCAAGAAGTGTTCTTCATTTGTGATACTCTTATTCCTTTTGTGTATTGTTTAAATCACGAATAGACTTCTTCATTGACATTATCCCACTCCTGTTGTGTGCTGTTTAACTCTCGAGTGGACTTATTCGTGTGTTGTTCTTCCCTCTCCAACGTGTGTTGTTTTTATCTGTCAAGTAGAGTTGTTCGTTTGTTGTTTATTCAACTCATTTTGTGTTTTGTTTATCTCTCAAGTAGAGTTCTTCGTTCATTATTTTATTGTTCCTCCTGTGTGTTGTTTAAATCTCAAATTGACTTCTCCGTTTGTAATTAGCCCACTCCTTTATTGTGTTGTTTAACTGTCGAGTAGAATTTTACATTTATTGTTTATTCCACTCCTTATGTGTGTTGTTTAACTCTAAAGAAGTGTTCTTCATTTGTGATACTCTTATTCGTTTTGTGTATTGTTTAAATCACGAATAGACTTCTTCATTGACCTTATTCCACTCCTTTAGTGTGTTGTTTAACTCTCGAGTGGACTTATTCGTGTGTTGTTCTTCCCTCTCCAACGTGTGTTGTTTTTATCTCGCAAGTAGAGTTGTTCGTTTGTTATTTATTCAACTCCTTATGTGTTTTTTTTAAACTCTCAAGTAGAGATCTTCGTTGGTTGTTTTATTACTCCTCTTGTGTGTTGTTTAAATCTCAAATTGACTTCTCCAATTGTAATTATCCCACTCCGTTTATTGTGTTATTTAACTCTTGAGTAGAGTTTTACATTTGTTCTTTATCCCAGTCCTTATGTGTTGCTTAACTATCAAGTAGTGTTCTTCGTTTGTGATACTCTTATTCCTTCTGTGTATTGTTTAAATCACCAATAGACTTATTCGTTGACATTATCCCACTCCTTTAGTGTGTTGTTTAACTCTCGAATAAACTTATTCGTTTGTTGTTCATCCCTCTCCAAAGTGTGTTGTTTATATCTCTTAACTAGAGTTGTTCGGTTGTTGTTTATTCAACTCATTTTGTGTTTTGTTTATCTCTCAAGTAGAGTTCTTCGTTCGTTATTTTATTGTTCCTCCTGTGTGTTGTTTAAATCTCAAATTGACTTCTCTGTTTGTAATTAGCCCACTCCTTTATTGTGTTGTTTAACTGTCGAATAGAATTTTACATTTATTGTTTATTCCACTCCTAATGTGTGTTGTTTAACTCTCAAGAAGTGTTCTTCATTTGTGATACTCTTATTCCTTTTGTGTATTGTTTAAATCACGAATAGACTTCTTCATTGACATTATCCCACTCCTGTGGTGTCATTAACTCGAGTGGACTTATTCGTGTTGTTCTTCCCTCTCCAACGTGTTGTTTTTTATCTCAAGTAGAGTTGTTCGTTTGTTGTTTATTCAACTCATTTTGTGTTTTGTTTATCTCTCAAGTAGAGTTCTTCGCTCATATTTTATTGTTCCTCCTGTGTGTTGTTTAAATCTCAAATTGACTTCTCCGTTTGTAATTAGCGCACTCCTTTATTGTGTTGTTTAACTGTCGAGTAGAGTTTTACATTTATTGTTTATTCCACTCCTTATGTGTGTTGTTTAACTCTCAAGAAGTGTTCTTCATTTGTGATACTCTTATTCGTTTTGTGTATTGTTTAAATCACGAATAGACTTCTTCATTGACCTTATTCCACTCCTTTAGTGTGTTGTTTAACTCTCGAGTGGACTTATTCGTGTGTTGTTCTTCCCTCTCCAACGTGTGTTGTTTTTATCTCGCAAGTAGAGTTGTTCGTTTGTTATTTATTCAACTCCTTATGTGTTTTTTTAAAACTCTCAAGTAGAGTTCTTCGTTGGTTGTTTTATTACTCCTCTTGTGTGTTGTTTAAATCTCAAATTGACTTCTCCAATTGTAACTATCCCACTCCGTTTATTGTGTTATTTAACTCTTGAGTAGAGTTTTACATTTGTTCTTTATCCCAGTCCTTATGTGTTGCTTAACTATCAAGTAGTGTTCTTCGTTTGTGATACTCTTATTCCTTCTGTGTATTGTTTAAATCACCCATAGACTTTGTCATTGACATTATCCCACTCCTTTAGTGTGTTGTTTAACTCTCGAGTAAACTTATTCGTTTGTTGTTCATCCCTCTCCAAAGTGTGTTGTTTATATCTCTCAAGTAGAGTTGTTCGTTTGTTGTTTATTCAACTCATTCTGTGTTTTGTTTATCTCTCAAGTAGAGTTCTTCGTTCGTTATTTTATTGTTCCTCCTGTGTGTTGTTTAAATCTCAAATTGACTTTTCCGTTTGTAATTAGCTCACTCCTTTATTGTGTTGTTTAACTGTCGAGTAGAATTTTACATTTATTGTTTATCCCACTCCTTATGTGTGTTGTTTACCTCTCAAGTAGTGTTCTTCGTTTGTGATACACTTATTCCTTCTATGTATTGTTTAAATCACGAATAGACTTCGTCGTTGACATTATCCCACTCATTTAGTGTGATGTTTAACTCTCGAGTAGACTTATTAGTTTGTTGTTCTTCCCTCTCCAAAGTGTGTTGTTTATAGATCTCAAGTAGAGTTGTTCGTTTGTTGTTTATTCAACTCATTTTGTGTTTTGTTTATCTCTCAAGTAGAGTTCTTTGTTCCTTATTTTATTGTTCCTCCTGTGTGTTGCTTAAATCTCAAATTGACTTCTCCGTTCGTAATTAGCCCACTCCTTTATTGTGTTGTTTAATGTTCGTAAGAATTTTACATTTATTGTTTATCCCAAATTCTTATGTGTGTTGTTTAACTCTCAAGTAGTGTTCTTCGTTTGTGATACTCTTATTCCTTCTGTGTATTGTTTAAACCACGAATAGACTTCGTCGCTGACATTATCCCACTCATTTAGTGTGTTGTTTAACTCTCGAGTAGACTTATTCGTTTGTTGTACTTCCCTCTCCAAAGTGTGTTGTTTATAGATCTCAAGTAGACTTGTTTGTTTGTTGTTTATTCAACTCATTTTGTGTTTTGTTTATCTCTCAAGTAGAGTTCTTCGTTCGTTATTGTATTGTTCCTCCTATGTGTTGTTTAAATATCAAATTGACTTCTCCGTTTGTAATTAGCCCCCTCCTTGATTGTGTTGTTTAACTGTCGAGTAGAATTTTACATTTATTGTTTATCCCACTCCCTATGTGTGTTGTTTAACTCTCAAGTAGTGTTCTTCATTTGTGATACTCTTATTCCTTCCGTGTATTGTTTAAATCACAAATAGAGTTCTTCGTTGACATTATCCCACTCCTTTAGCATGTTGTTTAAATCTCGAGTATACTTATTCGTGTGTTGTTCTTCCCTCTCCAAAGTGTGTTGTTTTTATCTCTCAAGTAGAGTTGTTCGTTTGTTTTTTATTCAACTCCTTATTTGTTTTTTTAAACTCTAAAAAAGAATTCTTCGTTCGTTATTTTATTACTTCTCTTGTGTGTTGTTTAATTCTCAATTTGACTTCTCCGTTAGTAATTATCCCACTCCCTTTATTGTGTTATTTAACTCTTGAGTAGAATTTTACATTTGTTGTTTATCCCAGTCCTTATCTGTGTTGTTTAACTCTCAAGTAGTGTTATTCGTTTGTGATACTCTTATTCCTTCAGTGTATTGTTTAAATCACGAATAGACTTCTTCGTTGACATTATACCACTCCTTTAGTGTGTTATTTAACTCTCGAGTGGACTTATTCGTGCGTTGTTCTTCCCTCTCCAAAGTGTGTTGTTTTTATCTCTCAAGTGGAGTTGTTCGTTTGTTGTTTATTCAACTCATTTTGTGTTTTGTTTATCTCTCAAGTAGAGTTCTTCGTTCGTTATTGTATTGTTCCTCCTGTGTGTTGTTTAAATCTCAAATTGACTTCTCCGTTTGTAATTAGCCCACTCCTTTATTGTGTAGTTTACTGTTGAGTAGAATTTTACATTTATTGTTTATCCCACTCCTTATGTGTGTTGTTTAACTATCTAGTAGTGCTCTTCGTTTGTGAGACTCTTATTCCTTCTGTGTATTGTTTAAATCACCAATAGACTTCTTCGTTGACATTATCCCACTCCTTTAGTGTGTTGTTTAACTCTCGAGTAAACTTATTCGTTTGTTGTTCATCCCTCTCCAAAGTGTGTTGTTTATATCTCTAAAGTAGAGTTGTTCGTTCGTTGTTTATTCAACTTATTCTGTGTTTTGTTTATCTCTCAAGTAGAGTTCTTCGTTCGTTATTTTATTGTTCCTCCTGTGTGTTGCTTAAATCTCAAATAGACTTCACCATTCGTAATTAGCCCACTCCTTTATTGTGTAGTTTAACTGTCGAGTAGAATTTTACATTTACGGTTTATCCCACTCCTTATGTGTGTTGTTTAACTCTCAAGTAGTGTTCTTCGTGTGTGATGCACTTATTCCTTCTATGTATTGTTTAAATCACGAATAGACTTCTTCGTTCACATTATCCCACTCATTTAGTGTGTTGTTTAACTCTCGAGTAGACTTATTCGTTTGTTGTTCTTCCCTCTCCAAAGTGTGTTGTTTATAGATCTCAAGTAGAGTTGTTCGTTTGTTGTTTATTCAACTCATTTTGTGTTTTGTTTATCTCTCAAGTAGAGTTCTTTGTTCCTTATTTTATTGTTCCTCCTATGTGTTGTTTAAATATCAAATTGACTTCTCCGTTTGTAATTAGCCCCTCCTTGATTGTGTTGTTTAACTGTCGAGTAGAATTTTACATTTATTGTTTATCCCACTCCCTATGTGTGTTGTTTAACTCTCAAGTAGTGTTCTTCATTTGTGATACTCTTATTCCTTCCGTGTATTGTTTAAATCACAAATAGACTTCTTCGTTGACATTATCCCACTCCTTTAGCATGTTGTTTAAATCTCGAGTATACTTATTCGTGTGTTGTTCTTCCCTCTCCAAAGTGTGTTGTTTTTATCTCTCAAGTAGAGTTGTTCGTTTGTTTTTTATTCAACTCCTTATTTTTTTTTTAAACTCTAAAAAAGAATTCTTCGTTCGTTATTTTATTACTTCTCTTATGTGTTGTTTAATTCTCAATTTGACTTCTCCGTTTGTAATTATCCCACTCCCTTTATTGTGTTATTTAACTCTTGAGTAGAATTTTACATTTGTTGTTTATTCCAGTCCTTATCTGTGTTGTTTAACTCTCAAGTAGTGTTATTCGTTTGTGATACTCTTATTTCTTCAGTGTATTGTTTAAATCACGAATAGACTTCTTCGTTGACATTATACCACTCCTTTAGTGTGTTATTTAACTCTCGAGTGGACTTATTCGTGTGTTGTTCTTCCCTCTCCAAAGTGTGTTGTTTTTATCTCTCAAGTGGAGTTGTTCATTTGTTGTTTATTCAACTCATTTTGTGTTTTGTTTATCTCTCAAGTAGAGTTCTTCGTTCGTTATTGTATTGTTCCTCCTGTGTGTTGTTTAAATCTCAAATTGAATTCTCCGTTTGTAATCAGCCCACTCCTTTATTGTGTTGTTTAACTGTTGAGTAGAATTTTACATTTATTGTTTATCCCACTCCTTATGTGTGTTGTTTAACTATCAAGTAGTGCACTTCGTTTGTGATACTCTTATTCCTTCTGTGTATTGTTTAAATCACCAATAGACTTCTTCGTTGACATTATCCCACCTTTAGTGTGTTGTTTAACTCTCGAGTAAACTTATTCGTTTGTTGTTCATCCCTCTCCAAAGTGTGTTGTTTATATCTCTAAAGTAGAGTTGTTCGTTCGTTGTTTATTCAACTTATTCTGTGTTTTGTTTATCTCTCAAGTAGAGTTCTTCGTTCGTTATTTTATTGTTCCTCCTGTGTGTTGCTTAAATCTCAAATAGACTTCACCATTCGTAATTAGCCCATCCTTTATTGTGTAGTTTAACTGTCGAGTAGAATTTTACATTTATGGTTTATCCCACTCCTTATGTGTGTGGTTTAACTCTCAAGTAGTGTTCTTCGTTTGTGATACACTTATTCCTTCTATGTATTGTTTAAATCACGAATAGACTTCTTCATTCACATTATACCACTCATTTAGTGTGTTGTTTAACTCTCGAGTAGACTTATTCGTTTGTTGTTCTTCCCTCTCCAAAGTGTCTTGTTTATAGATCTCAAGTAGAGTTGTTCGTTTGTTGTTTATTCAACTCATTTTGTGTTTTGTTTATCTCTCAAGTAGAGTTCTTTGTTCCTTATTTTATTGTTCCTCCTATGTGTTGTTTAAATATCAAATTGACTTCTCCGTTTGTAATTAGCCCCCTCCTTGATTGTGTTGTTTAACTGTCGAGTAGAATTTTACATTTATTGTTTATCCCACTCCCTATGTGTGTTGTTTAACTCTCAAGTAGTGTTCTTCATTTGTGATACTCTTATTCCTTCCGTGTATTGTTTAAATCACAAATAGACTTCTTCGTTGACATTATCCCACGCCTTTAGCGTGTTGTTTAAATCTCGAGTAGACTTATTCGTGTGTGGTTCTTCCCTCTCCAAAGTGTGTTGTTTTTATCTCTCAAGTAGAGTTGTTTGTTTGTTATTTATTCAACTCCTTATGTGTTTTTTTTAATCTCTAAAAAAAATTCTTCGTTCGTTATTTTATTACTTCTCTTGTGTGTTGTTTAATTCTCAATTTGACTTCTCCGTTTGTAATCATCCCACTCCCTTTATTGTGTTATTTAACTCTTGAGTAAAATTTTACATTTGTTGTTTATCCAGTCCTTATGTGAGTTGTTTAACTCTCAAGTAGTGTTATTCGTTTGTGATACTCTTATTCCTTCAGTGTATTGTTTAAATCACGAATAGACTTCTTCGTTGACATTATACCACTCCTTTAGTGTGTTATTTAACTCTCGAGTGGACTTATTCGTGTGTTGTTCTTCCCTCTCCAAAGTGTGTTGTTTTTATCTCTCAAGTAGAGTTGTTCGTTTGTTATTTATTCAACTCCTTATGTGTTTTTTCAAACTCTCAAGTAGAGTTCTTCGTTGGTTATTTGATTACTCATCTTGTGTGTTGTTTAAATCTCAAATTGACTTCTCAAATTGTAATTATCCCACTCCCTTTATTGTGTTATTTAACTCTTGAGTAGAATTTTACATTTGTTGTTTATCCGAGTCCTTATGTGTTGTTTACCTCTGAAGTAGTGTTCTTCATTTGTGATACTCTTATTCCTTCTGTGTATTATTTAAATCACCGATAGACTTCTTCGTTGACATTTTCCCACTCCTTTAGTGTGTAGTTTAACTCTCGAGTAAACTTATTCGTTTGTTGTTCTTCGCTCTCCAAAGTGTGTTGTTTATATCTCTCAAGTAGAGTTGTTCGTTTCTTGTTTATTCAACTCATTTTATGTTTTGTTTATCTCTCAAGTAGAGTTCTTCGTTCGTTATTTTATTTTTCCTCCTGTGTGTTGTTTAAATCTCAAATTGACTTCTCTGTTTGTAATTAGCCCCCTCATTTATTGTGTTGTTTAACTGTCGAGTAGAATTTTACATTTGTTGTTTATCCGAGTCCTTATGTGTTGTTTAACTCTCAAGTAGTGTTCTTCGTTTGTGATACTCTTATTCCTTCTGTGTATTATTTAAATCACGAATAGACTTCTTCGTTGACATTATCCCACTCATTTAGTGTGTTGTTTAACTCTCGAGTAGACTTATTCGTTTGTTGTTCATCCCTCTCCAAAGTGTGTTGTTTATATCTCTAAACTAGAGTTGTTCGTTCGTTGTTTATTCAACTTATTCTGTATTTTGTTTATCTCTCAAGTAGAGTTCTTCGTTCGTTATTTTATTGTTCCTCCTGTGTGTTGCTTAAATCTCAAATAGACTTCACCATTCGTAATTAGCCCACTCCTTTATTGTGTAGTTTAACTGTCGAGTAGAATTTTACATTTATGGTTTATCCCACTCCTTATGTGTGTTGTTTAACTCTCAAGTAGTGTTCTTCGTTTGTGATACACTTATTCCTTCTATGTATTGTTTAAATCACGAATAGACTTCTTCGTTCACATTATCCCACTCATTTAGTGTGTTGTTTAACTCTCGAGTAGACTTATTCGTTTGTTGTTCTTCCCTCTCCAAAGTGTGTTGTTTATAGATCTCAAGTAGAGTTGTTCGTTTGTTGTTTATTCAACTCATTTTGTGTTTTGTTTATCTCTCAAGTAGAGTTCTTTGTTCCTTATTTTATTGTTCCTCCTATGTGTTGTTTAAATATCAAATTGACTTCTCCGTTTGTAATTAGCCCCCTCCTTGATTGTGTTGTTTAACTGTCGAGTAGAATTTTACATTTATTGTTTATCCCACTCCCTATGTGTGTTGTTTAACTCTCAAGTAGTGTTCTTCATTTGTGATACTCTTATTCCTTCCGTGTATTGTTTAAATCACAAATAGACTTCTTCGTTGACATTATCCCACGCCTTTAGCGTGTTGTTTAAATCTCGAGTAGACTTATTCGTGTTGTTCTTCCCTCTCCAAAGTGTGTTGTTTTTATCTCTCAAGTAGAGTTGTTTGTTTGTTATTTATTCAACTCCTTATGTGTTTTTTTTAATCTCTAAAAAAAATTCTTCGTTCGTTATTTTATTACTTCTCTTGTGTGTTGTTTAATTCTCAATTTGACTTCTCCGTTTGTAATCATCCCACTCCCTTTATTGTGTTATTTAACTCTTGAGTAGAATTTTACATTTGTTGTTTATCCAAATTCTTATGTGAGTTGTTTAACTCAAGTAGTGTTATTCGTTTGTGATACTCTTAATCCTTCAGTGTATTGTTTAAATCACGAATAGACTTCTTCGTTGACATTATACCACTCCTTTAGTGTGTTATTTAACTCTCGAGTGGACTTATTCGTGTGTTGTTCTTCCCTCTCCAAAGTGTGTTGTTTTTATCTCTCAAGTAGAGTTGTTCGTTTGTTATTTATTCAACTCCTTATGTGTTTTTTTTAAACTCTCAAGTAGAGTTCTTCATTGGTTATTTTATTACTCCTCTTGTGTGTTGTTTAAATCTCAAATTGACTTCTCAAATTGTAATTATCCCACTCCCTTTATTGTGTTATTTAACTCTAGAGTAGAATTTTACATTTGTTGTTTATCCGAGTCCTTATGTGTTGTTTAACTCTGAAGTAGTGTTCGTCATTTGTGATACTCTTATTCCTTCTCTGTATTATTTAAATCACCAATAGACTTCTTCGTTGACATTTTCCCACTCCTTTAGTGTGTAGTTTAACTCTCGAGTAAACTTATTCGTTTGTTGTTCTTCGCTCTCCAAAGTGTGTTGTTTATATCTCTCAAGTAGAGTTGTTCGTTTCTTGTTTATTCAACTCATTTTATGTTTTGTTTATCTCTCAAGTAGAGTTCTTCGTTCGTTATTTTATTTTTCCTCCTGTGTGTTGTTTAAATCTCAAATTGACTTCTCCGTTTGTAATTAGCCCCCTCCTTTATTGTCTTGTTTAACTGTCGAGTAGAATTTTACATTTATTGTTTATCCCACTCCCTATGTGTGTTGTTTAACTCTCAAGTAGTGTTCTTCGTTTGTAATACTCTTATTCCTTCCGTGTATTGTTTAAATCACAAATAGACTTCTTCGTTGACATTATCCCACTCCTTTAGCATGTTGTTTAAATCTCGAGTATACTTATTCGTGTGTTGTTCTTCCCTCTCCAAAGTGTGTTGTTTTTATCTCTCAAGTAGAGTAGTTCGTTTGTTTTTTATTCAACTCCTTATTTGTTTTTTTAAACTCTAAAAAAGAATTCTTCGTTCGTTATTTTATTACTTCTCTTGTGTGTTGTTTAATTCTCAATTTGACTTCTCCGTTTGTAATTATCCCACTCCCTTTATTGTGTTATTTAACTCTTGAGTAGAATTTTACATTTGTTGTTTATCCCAAATCTTATCCGTGTTGTTTAACTCTCAAGTAGTGTTATTCGCTTGTGATACTCTTATTCCTTCAAAGGTATTGTTTAAATCACTAATAGACTTCTTCGCTGACATTATACCACTCCTTTAGTGTGTTGTTTAACTCTCGAGTGGACTTATTCGGTGTTGTTCTTCCTCTCCAAAGTGTGTTGTTTTTATCTCTCAAGTAGAGTTGTTCATTTGTTATTTATTCAACTCCTTATGTGTTTTTTCAAACTCTCAAGTAGAGTTCTTCGTTGGTTATTTTATTACTCCTCATGTGTGTTGTTTAAATCTCAAATTGACTTCTCCAATTGTAATTATCCCACTCCCTTTATTGTGTTATTTAACTCTTGAGTAGAATTTTACATTTGTTGTTTATCCGAGTCCTTATGTGTTGTTTAACTCTGAAGTAGTGTTCTTCATTTGTGATACTCTTATTCCTTCTGTGTATTATTTAAATCACCAATAGACTTCTTCGTTGACATTTTCCCACTCCTTTAGTGTGTAGTTTAACTCTCGAGTAAACTTATTCGTTTGTTGTTCTTCGCTCTCCAAAGTGTGTTGTTTATACCTCTCAAGTAGAGTTGTTCGTTTCTTGTTTATTCAACTCATTTTATGTTTTGTTTATCTCTCAAGTAGAGTTCTTCGTTCGTTATTTTATTTTTCCTCCTGTGTGTTGTTTAAATCTCAAATTGACTTCTCCGTTTGTAATTAGCCCCCTCCTTTATTGTCTTGTTTAACTTTCGAGTAGAATTTTACATTTATTGTTTATCCCACTCCCTATGTGTGTTGTTTAACTCTCAAGTAGTGTTCTTCGTTTGTGATACTCTTATTCCTTCCATGTATTGTTCAAATCACAAATAGACTTCTTCGTTGACATTATCCCACTCCTTTAGCATGTTGTTTAAATCTCGAGTATACTTATTCGTGTGTTGTTCTTCCCTCTCCAAAGTGTGTTATTTTTATCTCTCAAGTAGAGTAGTTCGTTTGTTTTTTATTCAACTCCTTATTTGTTTTTTTAAACTCTAAAAAAGAATTCTTCGTTCGTTATTTTATTACTTCTCTTGTGTGTTGTTTAATTCTCAATTTGACTTCTCCGTTTGTAATTATCCCACTCCCTTTATTGTGTTATTTAACTCTTGAGTAGAATTTTACATTTGTTGTTTATCCCATCCTTATCTGTTGTTTAACTCTCAAGTAGTGTTATTCGTTTGTGATACTCTTATTCCTTCAGTGTATTGTTTAAATCACGAATAGACTTCTTCGTTGACATTATACCACTCCTTTAGTGTGTTGTTTAACTCTCGAGTGGACTTATTCGTGTGTTGTTCTTCCCTCTCCAAAGTGTGTTGTTTTTATCTCTCAAGTAGAGTTGTTCATTTGTTATTTATTCAACTCCTTATGTGTTTTTTCAAACTCTCAAGTAGAGTTCTTCGTTGGTTATTTTATTACTCCTCATGTGTGTTGTTTAAATCTCAAATTGACTTCTCGAATTGTAATTATCCCACTCCCTTTATTGTGTTATTTAACTCTTGAGTAGAATTTTACATTTGTTGTTTATCCGAGTCCTTATGTGTTGTTTAACTCTGAAGTAGTGTTCTTCATTTGTGATACTCTTATTCCTTCTGTGTATTATTTAAATCACCAATAGACTTCTTCGTTGACATTTTCCCACTCCTTTAGTGTGTAGTTTAACTCTCGAGTAAACTTATTCGTTTGTTGTTCTTCGCTCTCCAAAGTGTGTTGTTTATACCTCTCAAGTAGAGTTGTTCGTTTCTTGTTTATTCAACTCATTTTATGTTTTGTTTATCTCTCAAGTAGAGTTCTTCGTTCGTTATTTTATTTTTCCTCCTGTGTGTTGTTTAAATCTCAAATTGACTTCTCCGTTTGTAATTAGCCCCCTCCTTTATTGTCTTGTTTAACTTTCGAGTAGAATTTTACATTTATTGTTTATCCCACTCCCTATGTGTGTTGTTTAACTCTCAAGTAGTGTTCTTCGTTTGTGATACTCTTATTCCTTCCATGTATTGTTCAAATCACAAATAGACTTCTTCGTTGACATTATCCCACTCCTTTAGCATGTTGTTTAAATCTCGAGTATACTTATTCGTGTGTTGTTCTTCCCTCTCCAAAGTGTGTTATTTTTATCTCTCAAGTAGAGTAGTTCGTTTGTTTTTTATTCAACTCCTTATTTGTTTTTTTAAACTCTAAAAAAGAATTCTTCGTTCGTTATTTTATTACTTCTCTTGTGTGTTGTTTAATTCTCAATTTGACTTCTCCGTTTGTAATATCCCACTCCCTTTATTGTGTTATTTAACTCTTGAGTAGAATTTTACATTTGTCGTTTATCCCAGTCCTTATCTGTGTCGTTTAACTCTCAAGTAGTGTTATTCGTTTGTGATACTCTTATTCCTTCAGTGTATTGTTTAAATCACGAATAGACTTCTTCGTTGACATTATACCACTCCTTTAGTGTGTTGTTTAACTCTCGAGTGGACTTATTCGTGTGTTGTTCTTCCCTCTCCAAAGTGTGTTGTTTTTATCTCTCAAGTAGAGTTGTTCGTTTGTTATTTATTCAACTCCTTATGTGTTTTTTCAAACTCTCAAGTAGAGTTCTTCGTTGGTTATTTTATTACTCATCTTGTGTGTTGTTTAAATCTCAAATTGACTTCTCAAATTGTAATTATCCCACTCCCTTTATTGTGTTATTTAACTCTTGAGTAGAATTTTACATTTGTTGTTTATCCGAGTCCTTATGTGTTGTTTACCTCTGAAGTAGTGTTCTTCATTTGTGATACTCTTATTCCTTCTGTGTATTATTTAAATCACCGATAGACTTCTTCGTTGACATTTTCCCACTCCTTTAGTGTGTAGTTTAACTCTCGAGTAAACTTATTCGTTTGTTGTTCTTCGCTCTCCAAAGTGTGTTGTTTATATCTCTCAAGTAGAGTTGTTCGTTTCTTGTTTATTCAACTCATTTTATGTTTTGTTTATCTCTCAAGTAGAGTTCTTCGTTCGTTATTTTATTTTTCCTCCTGTGTGTTGTTTAAATCTCAAATTGACTTCTCCGTTTGTAATTAGCCCCCTCCTTTATTGTGTTGTTTAACTGTCGAGTAGAATTTTACATTTGTTGTTTATCCGAGTCCTTATGTGTTGTTTAACTCTCAAGTAGTGTTCTTCGTTTGTGATACTCTTATTCCTTCTGTGTATTATTTAAATCACGAATAGACTTCTTCGTTGACATTATCCCACTCATTTAGTGTGTTGTTTAACTCTCGAGTAGACTTATTCGTTTGTTGTTCATCCCTCTCCAAAGTGTGTTGTTTATATCTCTAAAGTAGAGTTGTTCGTTCGTTGTTTATTCAACTTATTCTGTATTTTGTTTATCTCTCAAGTAGAGTTCTTCGTTCGTTATTTTATTGTTCCTCCTGTGTGTTGCTTAAATCTCAAATAGACTTCACCATTCGTAATTAGCCCACTCCTTTATTGTAGTTTAACCGTTTAGTAGAATTTTACATTTATGGTTTATCCCACTCCTTATGTGTGTTGTTTAACTCTCAAGTAGTGTTCTTCGCTTGTGATACACTTATTCCTTCTATGTATTGTTTAAATCACTTAATAGACTTCTTCGTTCACATTATCCCACTCATTTAGTGTGTTGTTTAACTCTCGAGTAGACTTATTCGTTTGTTGTTCTTCCCTCTCCAAAGTGTGTTGTTTATAGATCTCAAGTAGAGTTGTTCGTTTGTTGTTTATTCAACTCATTTTGTGTTTTGTTTATCTCTCAAGTAGAGTTCTTTGTTCCTTATTTTATTGTTCCTCCTATGTGTTGTTTAAATATCAAATTGACTTCTCCGTTTGTAATTAGCCCCCTTGATTGTGTTGTTTAACCTTTAGTAGAATTTTACATTTATTGTTTATCCCACTCCCGTGTGTTGTTTAACTCTCAAGTAGTGTTCTTCATTTGTGATACTCTTATTCCTTCCGTATTGTTTAAATCACAAATAGACTTCTTCGTTGACATTATCCCACGCCTTTAGCGTGTTGTTTAAATCTCGAGTAGACTTATTCGTGTGTTGTTCTTCCCTCTCCAAAGTGTGTTGTTTTTATCTCTCAAGTAGAGTTGTTTGTTTGTTATTTATTCAACTCCTTATGTGTTTTTTTTAATCTCTAAAAAAAATTCTTCGTTCGTTATTTTATTACTTCTCTTGTGTGTTGTTTAATTCTCAATTTGACTTTTCCGTTTGTAATCATCCCACTCCCTTTATTGTGTTATTTAACTCTTGAGTAGAATTTTACATTTGTTGTTTATCCAGTCCTTATGTGAGTTGTTTAACTCTCAAGTAGTGTTATTCGTTTGTGATACTCTTAATCCTTCAGTGTATTGTTTAAATCACGAATAGACTTCTTCGTTGACATTATACCACTCCTTTAGTGTGTTATTTAACTCTCGAGTGGACTTATTCGTGTGTTGTTCTTCCCTCTCCAAAGTGTGTTGTTTTTATCTCTCAAGTAGAGTTGTTCGTTTGTTATTTATTCAACTCCTTATGTATTTTTTTAAACTCTCAAGTAGAGTTCTTCATTGGTTATTTTATTACTCCTCTTGTGTGTTGTTTAAATCTCAAATTGACTTCTCAAATTGTAATTATCCCACTCCCTTTATTGTGTTATTTAACTCTAGAGTAGAATTTTACATTTGTTGTTTATCCGAGTCCTTATGTGTTGTTTAACTCTGAAGTAGTGTTCGTCATTTGTGATACTCTTATTCCTTCTGTGTATTATTTAAATCACCAATAGACTTCTTCGTTGACATTTTCCCACTCCTTTAGTGTGTAGTTTAACTCTCGAGTAAACTTATTCGTTTGTTGTTCTTCGCTCTCCAAAGTGTGTTGTTTATATCTCTCAAGTAGAGTTGTTCGTTTCTTGTTTATTCAACTCATTTTATGTTTTGTTTATCTCTCAAGTAGAGTTCTTCGTTCGTTATTTTATTTTTCCTCCTGTGTGTTGTTTAAATCTCAAATTGACTTCTCCGTTTGTAATTAGCCCCCTCCTTTATTGTGTTGTTTAACTGTCGAGTAGAATTTTACATTTGTTGTTTATCCGAGTCCTTATGTGTTGTTTAACTCTCAAGTAGTGTTCTTCGTTTGTGATACTCTTATTCCTTCTGTGTATTATTTAAATCACGAATAGACTTCTTCGTTGACATTATCCCACTCATTTAGTGTGTTGTTTAACTCTCGAGTAGACTTATTCGTTTGTTGTTCATCCCTCTCCAAAGTGTGTTGTTTATATCTCTAAAGTAGAGTTGTTCGTTCGTTGTTTATTCAACTTATTCTGTATTTTGTTTATCTCTCAAGTAGAGTTCTTCGTTCGTTATTTTATTGTTCCTCCTGTGTGTTGCTTAAATCTCAAATAGACTTCACCATTCGTAATTAGCCCACTCCTTTATTGTGTAGTTTAACTGTCGAGTAGAATTTTACATTTATGGTTTATCCCACTCCTTATGTGTGTTGTTTAACTCTCAAGTAGTGTTCTTCGTTTGTGATACACTTATTCCTTCTATGTATTGTTTAAATCACGAATAGACTTCTTCGTTCACATTATCCCACTCATTTAGTGTGTTGTTTAACTCTCGAGTAGACTTATTCGTTTGTTGTTCTTCCCTCTCCAAAGTGTGTTGTTTATAGATCTCAAGTAGAGTTGTTCGTTTGTTGTTTATTCAACTCATTTTGTGTTTTGTTTATCTCTCAAGTAGAGTTCTTTGTTCCTTATTTTATTGTTCCTCCTATGTGTTGTTTAAATATCAAATTGACTTCTCCGTTTGTAATTAGCCCCCTCCTTGATTGTGTTGTTTAACTGTCGAGTAGAATTTTACATTTATTGTTTATCCCACTCCCTATGTGTGTTGTTTAACTCTCAAGTAGTGTTCTTCATTTGTGATACTCTTATTCCTTCCGTGTATTGTTTAAATCACAAATAGACTTCTTCGTTGACATTATCCCACGCCTTTAGCGTGTTGTTTAAATCTCGAGTAGACTTATTCGTGTGTTGTTCTTCCCTCTCCAAAGTGTGTTGTTTTTATCTCTCAAGTAGAGTTGTTTGTTTGTTATTTATTCAACTCCTTATGTGTTTTTTTTAATCTCTAAAAAAAATTCTTCGTTCGTTATTTTATTACTTCTCTTGTGTGTTGTTTAATTCTCAATTTGACTTTTCCGTTTGTAATCATCCCACTCCCTTTATTGTGTTATTTAACTCTTGAGTAGAATTTTACATTTGTTGTTTATCCAGTCCTTATGTGAGTTGTTTAACTCTCAAGTAGTGTTATTCGTTTGTGATACTCTTAATCCTTCAGTGTATTGTTTAAATCACGAATAGACTTCTTCGTTGACATTATACCACTCCTTTAGTGTGTTATTTAACTCTCGAGTGGACTTATTCGTGTGTTGTTCTTCCCTCTCCAAAGTGTGTTGTTTTTATCTCTCAAGTAGAGTTGTTCGTTTGTTATTTATTCAACTCCTTATGTGTTTTTTTTAAACTCTCAAGTAGAGTTCTTCATTGGTTATTTTATTACTCCTCTTGTGTGTTGTTTAAATCTCAAATTGACTTCTCAAATTGTAATTATCCCACTCCCTTTATTGTGTTATTTAACTCTAGAGTAGAATTTTACATTTGTTGTTTATCCGAGTCCTTATGTGTTGTTTAACTCTGAAGTAGTGTTCGTCATTTGTGATACTCTTATTCCTTCTGTGTATTATTTAAATCACCAATAGACTTCTTCGTTGACATTTTCCCACTCCTTTAGTGTGTAGTTTAACTCTCGAGTAAACTTATTCGTTTGTTGTTCTTCGCTCTCCAAAGTGTGTTGTTTATATCTCTCAAGTAGAGTTGTTCGTTTCTTGTTTATTCAACTCATTTTATGTTTTGTTTATCTCTCAAGTAGAGTTCTTCGTTCGTTATTTTATTTTTCCTCCTGTGTGTTGTTTAAATCTCAAATTGACTTCTCCGTTTGTAATTAGCCCCCTCCTTTATTGTCTTGTTTAACTGTCGAGTAGAATTTTACATTTATTGTTTATCCCACTCCCTATGTGTGTTGTTTAACTCTCAAGTAGTGTTCTTCGTTTGTAATACTCTTATTCCTTCCGTGTATTGTTTAAATCACAAATAGACTTCTTCGTTGACATTATCCCACTCCTTTAGCATGTTGTTTAAATCTCGAGTATACTTATTCGTGTGTTGTTCTTCCCTCTCCAAAGTGTGTTGTTTTTATCTCTCAAGTAGAGTAGTTCGTTTGTTTTTTATTCAACTCCTTATTTGATTTTTTAAACTCTAAAAAAGAATTATTCGTTCGTTATTTTATTACTTCTCTTGTGTGTTGTTTAATTCTCAATTTGACTTCTCCGTTTGTAATTATCCCACTCCCTTTATTGTGTTATTTAACTCTTGAGTAGAATTTTACGTTTGTTGTTTATCCCAGTCCTTATCTGTGTTGTTTAACTCTCAAGTAGTGTTATTCGTTTGTGATACTCTTATTCCTTCAGTGTATTGTTTAAATCACGAATAGACTTCTTCGTTGACATTATACCACTCCTTTAGTGTGTTGTTTAACTCTCGAGTGGACTTATTCGTGTGTTGTTCTTCCCTCTCCAAAGTGTGTTGTTTTTATCTCTCAAGTAGAGTTGTTCATTTGTTATTTATTCAACTCCTTATGTGTTTTTTCAAACTCTCAAGTAGAGTTCTTCGTTGGTTATTTTATTACTCCTCATGTGTGTTGTTTAAATCTCAAATTGACTTCTCGAATTGTAATTATCCCACTCCCTTTATTGTGTTATTTAACTCTTGAGTAGAATTTTACATTTGTTGTTTATCCGAGTCCTTATGTGTTGTTTAACTCTGAAGTAGTGTTCTTCATTTGTGATACTCTTATTCCTTCTGTGTATTATTTAAATCACCGATAGACTTCTTCGTTGACATTTTCCCACTCCTTTAGTGTGTAGTTTAACTCTCGAGTAAACTTATTCGTTTGTTGTTCTTCGTTCTCCAAAGTGTGTTGTTTATATCTCTCAAGTAGAGTTGTTCGTTTCTTGTTTATTCAACTCATTTTATGTTTTGTTTATCTCTCAAGTAGAGTTATTCGTTCGTTATTTTATTTTTCCTCCTGTGTGTTGTTTAAATCTCAAATTGACTTCTCCGTTTGTAATTAGCCCTCGCCTTTATTGTGTTGTTTAACTGTCGAGTAGAATTTTACATTTGTTGTTTGTCCGAGTCCTTATGTGTTGTTTAACTCTCAAGTAGTGTTCTTCGTTTGTGATACTCTTATTCCTTCTGTGTATTATTTAAATCAGCAATAGATTTCTTCGTTGACGTTATCCCACTCATTTAGTGTGGTGTTAAACTCTCGAGTAGACTTATTCGTTTGTTGTTCTTCCATCTCCAAAGTGTGTTGTTTATATATCTCAAGTAGAGTTGTTCGTTTGTTGTTTATTCAACTTGTTTTGTGTTTTGTTTATCTCTCAAGTAGAGTTCTTCGTCCGTTATTTTATTGTTCCTCCTGTGTGTTGTTTAAATCTCAAATTTACTTCTCCGTTTGTAATTAGCCCCCCTTTATTGTGTTGTTTAACTGTCGAGTAGAATTTTACATTTATTGTTTATCCCACTCCCTATGTGATTTTTTTTTTTAAATAAAGCGAGACACTACTAACAGGATAGTTAACGTCGTAATCTTGGTTACCCCATTGTCTAGTATGTCTAGACTTTTAAGAAGTCTAGCTGAGAGTTAACGAGTATTGATCCGAGGATCCAGAACCAAGACCAATGGGGAGGAGATACAGCCACTATTTGGATACGTGATTTTCCTCAATGGCAACGTTAATTATACTACTAGGGGTGGGCTCGAGTTTATTCATCCATAAAGGGCAAAGAAAATTAAGGGGGTTTATAAGAACCCAAGTACAACAGGATCTTTTCTAAACTACTAAATCCTACCAAGTACTTTACAAAAGACAAACTAACATTTCTTCTTGGGAGCTTCTCCATAGCATGCTGCCTATATGAAGTGTTACTGGGGAGATGGAAATTCTCCAGAGTACAAGTAACAGACCTAAATGATCTAACAGTACTAGTAACATTACATTTGCAGAATGTTGTTCCATACAACAAAAACAAACTAGAACAACTCAAGATTACCATTACATCATTGAAGCCTAACAAAATTCCATCCAAGTTGAAACTGTTAGAAGTTAGCATGTTAGAAATTAGAGGGATTCCACCATTAGCTTCACAAAAAACCTGCAAGGCAATAGTAAACTTAATTTGCACAAAACAAGTTTGACAGGTTAGATTCAACACAATATGCAGCCAGTTTCTCCAAAGATACTGCTGTAGGCTTAGCACCACATTCCCAAATATCCAGTATCCACCACAAGAATATGGGGATTTAGATAAACATAGGATCAGATTTTTAATATCATCATTTCCAAGACTACTGTACTGCCAGTGTAACTTAGATAGGATAACAGAATGATACCAGAAGGAAGAAGAGGAATAGTCAGGACTGAGGGTATTAGAAGAGAGGGAAGGAGAAAGAAAGAAAGAAACTGGCAATACAGTAGAAGGTAAGAGAGTATACCTTTGGAGTTTCCAGTATAATGGAATATCATCCTTGCCTTCTCCATCAGTTGAGAGTTGCAAGTCAATCCAATTGCCTATCCTCACATCAGTAAGGAAGCTGATCCATCCTGCAAGGAATTCACCAAAGACAACCAAGTGAAATCTCATTTTGGAATTCTGAGATAAGGGATGCCAGTATTATCAGAAAAAATCATTTGTTTAACAATATAAGTGCAAACTCCTAAGTTAACTTCTCTGTTCAGATTCTTAGAAAGAGCTTCTTTAGCCAAAAAATCAGCTACATAATTCCCTTCTCTATGTATGTGCCCATAAGAAATTTCCATGTCAATACTACACTCCATGATTCTTTGATAAGTATATAACATTTTCCAATTAACCACAGAGTGCACATGATTGAGTGATTGAATCACACTCAAAGCATCAGATTCTACCATCACTTTTGTGTACCCCAAGTTCTTACACAAATTCAAACCAAGCTGATTGCTTCTAATTCAGCTTCAAAGGAGGTTCTCCTTCCTATCACCCTATGAAAAATTTTCAGAACTCTCCCATTTGAACATCTCACAATACCAGCTGCAGAAGCTATATTTGAGGATGTTAAAACTGATGCATCAGTGTTTAACTTGACCCAGTGTACAGGTGGCCTTTTCCAATAAACCAGTATCAATGGTTTGGGAATATTTCTTTTCAATTGGAAGCCCCAAAGTTCAGCTAAAGATGCATCTCCTTTCCAGAAGGAGATAGGAACACTGAAAGCATGATGTATAAGGCTCAACTGCCTCATAGTTGCAGCCCCAATACCATAACCAGTAATCTTCTTATTCCTAAACTTGGCAGCATTTCTTGCCTGCCAAGCATACCAGGCCAACAACATAGGAATGCAGATTCTGATATGATCTTTTTTCACATGATCTGAGGATTCTCTCCAAGCATTCAATCTAGCAGAAACTGAGTGCTGAGGAGAACAAGGCACAAGTAGAAGATCTGAAAACCATTTCCAAGCTTTATGTACTTCTACATTATGTAACATAACATGTTCCAGAGTTTCCAAGTGTCTGCAGCATTGACACTTAGAAGCCAAGTCCACTCCTTTGCTTTTTATCCTGCATTCTACAGATATCCATCCCTGTAGAAGTTTCCACCAAAAGACAGAAAATGGTGGGGGAAATGAAGGGGCTCCAGATGATAGCAAACATAGTATTCACCTGTTTGGAATCTCTCACTAACTGCCTTGCAGTAGCAGTACTGAAATACCCATCCAAAGTAGGCTTCCAAATGGGGCAAGCCTGAGTTTCAATATTACAAGGTACATTGAGCACAATGTTGGTTCTGACTGATAGAGGAAGATCATTGAGTTTATCCATATTCCACCTATCTGGCATCATCCAAGATTGAACAAGAGAATAATCTACATTTCCAGGCTGCAAACTCTGTTGAAACTCCTCAACTGACATGTTTTTAAGCAATGGTCATACCACAGATAAAGGGTCCCTTTTCCAACTTTCCAGAATATTTGCTCTTGTGCCAGAGAACTAACACTGAACAATCTTCTCCAAGATGGAGAATCTGAACTTTTAGGGGCCCTGTGACCATGAAAGATCAACTTCCCATATTTGCAATTCATGAAAACAGCCCACAGGGATTTGTTTTCCCTGAATCTAAACCAAAGTTTCAGAGCAAAGGCCTGAGACATGTCAGTGAGCCTATACACATTTAAACTAGTTTCTTCCACAGGATAACAACAGTTTTGCCATTTTGTTCAATGCATTTTCTTGGGACCAGTCACAGACCCCCAAAAAAATTTTGAAAGAATTTTTTCAACATCAAGTAAAACTAATTTAGGGGGTTGCAAAACTTGAAGAATGTAAACAGGAAGGGCATTTAGAACACTCTTAATCAGGGTCAACCTTCCTCCTTGAGACATAAGATCTAAGTTCCACCCTAAAAATTTTGCTCTGATTTTATCCAAAAGAGGGAGGTACAGATGTTTCTTCTTTTTTCGTTTAAAAACAGGGGCACCCAAGTAATTGAAAGGAAAGGTCATCTCTGGCATATTCAAAGTGTTTAAAATCAAAGCTTTGTTAGCTCTTTTACCAGAGAGACAACCACTTTTACTCAAATTGATTTTTTGCCCAGAATGAGATTCATAAGTTTGTAAAAAAGCTTTTAAAAGATTATACAATCAATTGAACCATTACAAAAGATTACACAGTCATCAGCATAGGCTAGATGTGAAATGGGAAGACCTTTAGGCACTTTAAAGAACATAAAAGGGTTTTGGAGAAAAAGAGCATTCAGAGACCTGGACAAATATTCATTCATTAAATTAAACAAAGTAGGTGAAATAGGATCCCCTTGCCTCAAACCCTGTTTTGATTTTATAAAACCAGAAGTTTCACCATTAATCAACATACTATAATGACAATTTGTTACTATGTTCATAACCAAATTTATCCAGATAGTATCAAAGCCAAAAGCTAGTAGCATGTGTTCAAGAAAACCCCAGTTTACCCTATCATAGGCTTTCATCATATCCAATTTCACAATAACATTAGCTCCTTTGTTTTTATTATCAACATCATGAGCAATTTCTTGTACCAAAAGAATGTTATCTACAATTGCTCTTCCTTTGCAAAGACACTTTGGTTTAAGGAAATCAAGTCAGAATGAAAAGGAGCTAATCTATCATTTAAAAGTTTTGAAATGATTTTTTGCACATTTGAACAAAGACTGATGGGTCTATAGTCACCCCACACCTGACGGCTCTCTTTTTTGGGTATCAAGGCTAAAAGAGTATGAGAGAAGCCTAAGGGTATCACTCCCCCTTCAAAAAAATCAATTACCCCATCTATCAGATCATGTTTAATGATAGGCCAAGCTACCTGGAAATTTACCTGTGAAACCATCAGGACCTGGGGCAGAGTCTGCCTTAAGTCCTTTAATCACAGTATGAAGTTCCTCTAAAGTAGGTAATTTACACAGTTCTGCATTGATTTGTGGTGTGACCTCTCTGTTGGGAAGAGATAAAGTAGGAGGATCCAATGCAGCTTGTTCTCCTGCAAAATGATTAGTAAAGAAATCTATAGCAGATTCTTTGACTCTGTTAGGAGTACACATCTCCACTCCTTCATGAGATATACTATGAATGCCCATTCTTGCTTTTTTTTTTTTTTGCCATAGTGTGAAAGAGAGAGGTATTCCTTTCTCCAAGAGCACACCAATTGGTAGAAGCTTTTTGTTTCCAATACTCTTCTTCTTGATCAAGTGCCAAATTAAATTGCTCTTTCTTGGTTTTGAGAAAAGAAGAAGAAAGAGTACAAGGATTAGACACCACAGACTGCTCTGCTTCTAAAACTTCTGCTTCTAACTTTTTAACCTTCTCAAAAATATTACCAAAATGTTTTTTATTCCAATATTGCAAAAATTGTTTAAGTCTAAAAAGTTTTTCTTTGATCTTTTTAAGACCTGTATTCCTAGCAGGAATGTTCCAATTAGACTCAACTTCTTTTAAAAAATCTTTATGCAAAGTCCACATGTTTAAAAATCTAAAGGAGGAACTAGGTTTAAACACAGAGGTTGAAAAAGTTAAGAGCAGAGGTCTATGATCTGATTGTTCTAGCATACCATGTGCTACAGTAGTAAGGAAAAAGGCATCATTCCAAGAAAAATTGATAAGCAACCTGTCTAGTCTTTGCTTCATACCATTTGGGTGCTCCCAAGTGAAAGGAACACCACTAAAACCAATATCCAGTAGGCCATTCAAACAGATACAATCAGTAAAATCAGACATGGCATTCAAGTTAGGAAGAGCACCACCTTCTCTCTCACTTGTAGTGGTAATAATGTTGAAGTCTCCACCCACACACCAAGGTGATGAGATGGTAGACCCAATATCAGAGATACTTTCCCACAAGTTGTACCTTTCACTTCTAGTGCATTTTGCATAAACAAAAGTAGCAAAGAAAGAATAGCTACTATCAGTTGCAGAAATTTCACAGTGTAAAAGCTGTTATTCATTTTTTAAAACATTGATTTTAAAATTTGAAGTAGAACACACCCAGATTTTGTTGTTAGTGTTTTGGATAATTGAGTCAAATCCTAACAATCTGCAAAACTTGGGACCATTAAAATCCACAAGAGGTTCTAAGAGAACCAAAATATCCAATTTTTTTTTGTTTTTTTGTAAAAGGCAGCAAGCTGCTGGGATTGAGGGTTCCCAATACCCCTTATGTTCCAGATTTGAACAATCATTGGAGACCTTCAGAAATGGTACCTCCAATCCGAGCTCTCAATGAGGTTCTAGTGGTTCTCATAATTGACTGATTTTGCAAAGCAGCTTTCTTAGCTTCTCTCAATTTTTTTTTCCTCAAATTTTTTTTTGCACTAGAAGATAAGGTACATCTAGCAAGAGAATCAGAGTGAAGTGAAGAGGATACAATTACCCTTGTTGCCACAGAGTGTTCACTTTCACCTTCTTCTTCATCTTTGTCTGTCTCCAAAGGTGTATGAGTTAAATAATCCAAAGACTTGCTTCTGTGTTCCTGCAAAAATGTTGGTTTAGGTACAATAGATCCATTCTTTTGAGAATTAAGATATTGAGAGTGTAAGACTTCTACTTCCCTGACAGAAGGTGAGCCCGTGCCTCTAGACTTTAGAAGCCTAGGATCATCTTTGTCTATAATTCCAAGCTTGACATGAAGTAGAAGTTCTTCATCATCCCAGTCTGATACTGGTTCCTTAGGATCTTCATCTTCTATGGCTCCTGTGAGTTTCCCATCTGCTCTGTCAACAGCCATTTCACTTTCAGGACTGAGCTCACCTTGTTCTCTTCCCCTTGGATAACCATTAGAGAGAGAACTGTTGTATGCAGCAATAGGTGATTCCAAGTAATTCTGTTCATATGAATCCTCTACAGGAGGTATATGTGATCTTTCAACCTCCCCTTCTGGTTCCTTCTCAACTTCATTTGCTTCTTCCTTTTCCAGTGCTCCTTCTTCCAAATCAGTACCATATTTTGTACCTGCATTTGAGTTCACTTGTGCAAAAGTTTGCCTTCTTGGGTGGGGAGGCAATCTCATGTTCCTGTTCTTAAGCAATTTTCCATAAACATTGAAAGAGGCTTTTTCCCTTTTGTTTTTTTTAACAACATTTTTAGAACCAACATTGTCAACAGGAACTGCATTAGTAATGTTAGTTCCAGCACAAGGATCAATATTAACTGGAGTAACAAAGGTAGTATTAGTAGCAGGCATAGAAGTATAAGTAGCAGGATTAGAAGTCTTCTTAGCAGGTGCAACAGACTCTTTAGAGTTCAAATGAGGATGTTTCACATAGCAGCAACTAATATCATGACCAAGTTTAGTGCTGTGTGTGCAAAAAGTGGGGTATTGATCATAATCCACTTCAATCACATGAGAGACACCTCCAGCTTCAACAACAACAAACCTTGGTGGAGCAGAAGAAGCATCTATCTCTATGTAAACTTTGGCTTTATTAAGAACAGTTCTATGAGCAGTAGCTTGGTCCATCCTAAGGGGATTACCTATCATTTTTGCAATCTCATACAAGGCCTCAACATGAAACAGCATCACAGGGAGTTTTTTAAGAGTAACCCAACAAGGAACAATGGGGGAATCCATATCAGGGGAGTAAGCAGGAGACCATTTAGTTAGAGTCAAGGCAGTTCCAGCAACAAACAAAGAGCTTTTTAACCAAAGACGAGTAAAGTCTTCCTCCAGATTCAAAGAAATTAACAAGTGTCTATTATCTAGAAGACTCAGTGAAAAACCTTTTTTTAGATTCATCTTTTTGAATTCAGGCGCAAGTTCATTAATACGAGGAGTAGACTTACCCGTGAATTTGCCAACTAGAGAGAGAGAGAGAGAAAGGCACAGAGAGCATGTTTACCTCTGCATCAGTAAATTTGATCACAGGCAAGCCACCAGACTGAAAGGTTTTCTTGACCGTAACAATCTTTCTATCCAAAGAGAGAGCTTCCAAGAAGGACAGTGGAGGACCTCCCTGCTTTGTACTTGTACTCCCAGGCTTACTAGATATGTTTGCATAAGAAGCCTTTTCTGCTCCAGAACCAAACGGACGAGTAGTGATATTTTCAACATGAGGTATCGGTGGAGTAATAGACCAGGGAAGCGCTGTGTATGATAGGGTGCGATTGGAAGGGTCGCCAACAGGTTGTTCAAGGTTAGATATAGAAGGATCTAGAGGAAACAAAGGCAGATCTGTAGTTGGAGTAGCCATGGTGGCAGCGAGATGCTGCCGGAGACGGAGAACTAGGGTTTGGAAACCCTAGTCCGGAAGAAGAATAGAGAGAACAGTAGAGAGAGTTTGGTTTAGAGAGAAGATTTTTTGACTCCTTTAAACTCCTTTTTCCACTACTTTTGACTCCCTATGTGTGTTGTTTCTTCGTTTGTGATACTCTTATTCCTTCTATGTATAGTTTAAATCACCAATAGACTTCTTCATTGACATTATCCCCCTTCTTTATTGTGTTGTTTAACGGTCGAGTAGAATTTTACATTTATTGTTTATCCCAATCCCTATGTGTGTTGTTTAACTCTCAAGTAGTGTTCATCGTTTGTGATACTCTTTTTCCTTCCGTGTATTGTTTAAATCACAAATAGACTTCTTCGTTGACATTATCCCACTCCTTTAGTGTGTTGTTTAAGTCTCGAGTAGACTTATTCGTCTGTTGTTCTTCCCTCTCCAAAGTGTGTTGTTTTTATCTGTCAAGTAGAGTTGTTCGTTTGTTATTTATTCAACTCATTTTGTCTTTTGTTTATCTCTCAAGTAGAGTTCTTCGTTCGTTATTTTATTGTTCCTCCTGTGTGTTGTTTAAATCTCAAATTGACTTCTCCGTTTGTAATCAGCCCACTCCTTTATTGTGTTGTTTAACTGTCGAGTAGAAATTTACATTTATTGTTTATTCCACTCCTTATGTGTGTTATTTAACTCTCAAGAAGTGTTATTCGTTTGTGATACTCTTATTCCTTTTGTGTATTGTTTAAATCACGAATAGACTTCTTCATTGACATTATCCCACTCCTTTAGTGTGCTGTTTAACTCTCGAGTGGACTTATTCGTGTGTTGTTCTTCCCTCTCCAACGTGTATTGTTTTTATCTCTCAAGTAGAGTTGTTCGTTTGTTATTTATTCAACTCTTTATGTGTTTTTTTTAAACTCTCTAGTAGAGTTCTTCGTTGGTTATTTTAGTACTCCTCTTGTGTGTTGTTTAAATCTCAAATTGACTTCTCCAATTGTAATTATCCCACTCCCTTTATTGTGTTATTTAACTCTTGAGTAGAGTTTTACATTTGTTGTTTATCCCAGTCCTTATGTGTTGTTTAACTCTCAAGTAGTGTTCTTCGTTTGTGATACTGTTATTCCTTCTGTGTATTATTTAAATCACCAATTGATTTCTTCGTTGGCATTATCCCACTCATTTAGTGTGTTGTTTAACTCTTGAGTAGACTTATTCGTTTGTTGTTCTTCCCTCTCCAAAGTGTGTTGTTTACATCTCTGAAGTAGAGTTGTTCGTTTGTTTTTTATTCAACTCCTTATGTGTTTTTTTAAACTCTAAAAAAGAATTCTTCGTTCGTTATTTTATTACTTCTCTTGTGTGTTGTTTAAATCTCAATTTGACTTCTCCGTTTGTAATTATACCACTTCTTTTATTGTGTTATTTAACTCTTGAGTATAATTTTACATTTGTTGTTTATCCCAGTCTTTATGTGTGTTGTTTAACTCTCCATTAGTGTTATTCGTTTGTGATACTCTTATTCCTTCAGTGTATTGTTTAAATCACGAATAGACTTGTTCGTTGACATTATCCCACTTCTTTAGTGTGTTGTTTAACTCTCGAGTGGACTTATTCGTGTGTTGTTCTTTCCTCTCTAAAGTGTGTTGTTTTTAAACTCTCACGTAGAGTTCTTCGTTGGTTATTTTATTACTCCTCTTGTGTGTTGTTTAAATCTCAAATTGACTTCTCCGTTTGCAATTATCCCCCTCCTTTATTGTGTTGTTTAACTGTCGAGTAGAATTTTACATTTATTGTTTATCCAAATCCCTATGTGTGTTGTTTAACTCTCAAGTAGTGTTCTTCGTTTGTGATACTCTTATTCCTTCCGTGTATTGTTTAAATCACAAATAGACTTCTTCGTTGACATTATCGCACTCCTTTAGTGTGTCGTTTAAGTCTCGAGTAGACTTATTCGTGTGCTGTTCTTTCCTCTCCAAAGTGTGTTGTTTTTATCTGTCAAGTAGAGTTGTTCGTTTGTTGTTTATTCAACTCATTTTGTGTTTTGTTTATCTCTCAAGTAAAGTTCTTCGTTCGTTATTTTATTGTTCCTCCTGTGTGTTGTTTAAATCTCAAATTGACTTCTCCGTTTGTAATCAGCCCACTCCTCTATTGTGTTGTTTAACTGTCGTGTAGAATTTTAAATTTATTGTTTATTCCACTCCTTATGTGTGTTGTTTAACTCTCAAGAAGTGTTCTTCGTTTGTGATACTCTTATTCCTTTTGTGTATTGTTTAAATCACGAATAGACTTCTTCATTGACATTATCCCACTCCTTTAGTGTGTTGTTTAACTCTCGAGTGGACTTAATCGTGTGTTGTTCTTCCCTCTCCAACGTGTGTTGTTTTCATCTGTCAAGTAGAGTGGTTCGTTTGTTGTTTATTCAACTCATTTTGTGTTTTGTTTATCTCTTAAGTAGAGTTCTTCGTTCGTTATTTTATTGTTCCTCCAGTGTGTTGTTTAAATCTCAAATTGAACTCTCCGTTTGTAATCAGCCCACTCCTTTATTGTGTTGTTTAACTGTCGAGTAGAATTTTACATTTATTGTTTATTCCACTCCTTATGTGTGTTGTTTAACTCTCAAGAAGTGTTATTCGTTTGTGATACTCTTATTCTTTTTGTGTATTGTTTAAATCACGAATAGACTTCTTCATTGACATTATCCCACTCTTTTAGTGTGTTGTTTAACTCTCGAGTGGACTTATTCGTGTGTTGTTCTTCCCTCTCCAACGTGTATTGTTTTCATCTCTCAAGTAGAGTTGTTCGTTTGTTTTTTATTCAACTCCTTATGTGTTTTTTTTAAACTCTCTAGTAGAGTTCTTCGTTGGTTATTTTATTACTCCTCTTGTGTGTTGTTTAAATCTCAAATTGACTTCTCCAATTGTAATTATCCCACTCCCTTTATTGTGTTATTTAACTCTTGAGTAGAGTTTTACATTTGTTGTTTATCCCAGTCCTTATGTGTTGTTTAACTCTCAAGTAGTGTTCTTCATTTGTGATACTCTTATTCCTTCTGTGTATTATTTAAATCACTAATAGATTTCTTCGTTGACATTATCCCACTCGTTTAGTGTGTTGTTTAACTCTCGAGTAGACTTATTCGTTTGTTGTTCTTCCCTCTCGAAAGTGTGTTGTTTATATCTCTCAAGTAGAGTTGTTCGTTTGTTGTTTATTCAACTCATTTTGTGTTTTGTTTATCTCTCAAGTTGAGTTCTTCGTTCGTTATTTTATTGTTCCTCCTGTGTGTTGTTTAAATCTCAAATTGACTTCTCCGTTTGTAATTAGCCCCCTCTTTTATTGTGTTGTTTAACTGTCGAGTAGAATTTTACATTTATTGTTTATCCCACTCCCTATGTGTGTTGTTAACTCTCAAGTTGTGTTCTTCGTTTGTGATACTCTTATTCCTTCCGTGTAATGTTTAAATCACAAATAGACTTCTTCGTTCACATTATCCCACTCCTTTAGCGTGTTGTTTAAATCTCGAGTAGACTTATTCGTGTGTTGTTCTTCCCTTTCCAAAGTGTGTTGTTTTTATCTCTCAAGTAGAGTTGTTCGTTTGTTTTTATTCAACTCCTTATGTGTTTTTTTAAACTCTAAAAAAGAATTCTTCGTTCGTTATTTTATTACTTCTCTTGTGTGTTGTTTAAATCTCAATTTGACTTCTCCGTTTGTAATTATCCCACTCCCTTTATTGTGTTATTTAACTCTTGAGTATAATTTTACATTTGATGTTTATCCCAGTCTTTATGTGAGTTGTTTAACTCTCCAATAGTGTTATTCGTTTGTGATACTCTTATTCCTTCAGTGTATTGTTTAAATCACGAATAGACTTCTTCGTTGACATTATCCCACTCCTTTAGTGTGTTGTTTAACTCTCGAGTGGACTTATTCGTGTGTTGTTCTTCCCTCTCCAAAGTGTGTTGTTTTTATCTCTCAAGTAGAGTTGTTCGTTTGTTATTTATTCAACTCCTTATGTGTTTTTTTAAACTCTCAAGCAGAGTTCTTCGTTGGTTATTTTATTACTCCTTTTGTGTGTTGTTTTAATATCAAATTGACTTCTCCGTTTGTAATTATCCCACTCCCTTTATTGTGTTATTTAACTCTTGAGTAGAATTTTACATTTGTTGTTTATCCCAGTCCTTATGTGTTGTTTAACTCTCTAGTAGTGTTCTTCGTTTGTGATACTCTTATTCTTTCTGTGTATTGTTTAAATCACCAATAGATTTCTTCGTTGACATTATCCCACTCATTTAGTGTGTTGTTTAACTCTCGAGTAGACTTATTCGTTCGTTGTTCTTCACTCTCCAAAGTGTGTTGTTTATATCTCTCAAGTGGAGTAGTTCGTTTGTTGTTTATTCAACTCATATTGTGTTTTGTTTATCGCTCAAGTTGAGTTCTTCGTTCGTTATTTTATTGTTCCTCCTGTGTGTTGTTTAAATCTCAAATTGACTTCTCCGTTTGTAATTAGCCCCCTCCTTTACTGTGTTGTTTAACTGTCGAGTAGAATTTTACATTTATTGTTTATCCCAATCCCTATGTGTGTTGTTTAACTCTCAAGTAGTGTTCTTCGTTTGTGATACTCTTATTCCTTCCGTGTATTGTTCAAATCACAAATAGACTTCATCGTTGACATTATTCCACTCCTTTAGTGTGTTGTTTAAATTCTCGAGTATACTTATTCGTGTGTTGTTCTTCCCTCTCCAAAGTGTGTTGTTTTTATCTGTCAAGTAGAGTTGTTCGTTTGTTGTTTATTCAACTCATTCTGTGTTTTGTTTATCGCTCAAGTAGAGTTCTTCGTTCGTTATTTTATTGTTCCTCCTGTGTGTTGTTTAAATCTCAAATTGACTTCTCCGTTTGTAATCAGCCCACTCCTTTATTGTGTTGTTTAACTGTCGAGTAGAATTTTACATTTATTGTTTATTCCACTCTTTATGTGTGTTGTTTAACTCTCAAGTAGTGTTCTTCGTTTGTGATACTCTTTTTCCTTCCGTGTATTGTTTAAATCACAAATAGACTTCTTCGTTGACATTATCCCACTCCTTTAGTGTGTTGTTTAAGTCTCGAGTAGACTTATTCGTGTGTTGTTCTGCCCTCTCCAAAGTGTGTTGTTTTTATCTCTCAAGTAGAGTTGTTCGTTTGTTGTTTATTCAACTCATTTTGTGTTTTGTTTATCTCTCAAGTAGAGTTCTTCGTTCGTTATTTTATTGTTCCTCCTGTGTGTTGTTTAAATCTCAAATTGACTTCTCCGTTTGTAATCAGCCCACTCCTTTATTGTGTTGTTTAACTGTCGAGTAGAATTTTACATTTATTGTTTATTCCCATCCTTATGTGTGTTGTTTAACTCTCAAGAAGTGTTATTCATTTGTGATACTCTTATTCCTTTTGTGTATTGTTTAAATCACGAATAGACTTCTTCATTGACATTATCCAACTCCTTTAGTGTGCTGTTTAACTCTCGAGTGGACTTATTCGTGTGTTGTTCTTCCCACTCCAACGTGTATTGTTTTTATCTCTCAAGTAGAGTTGTTCGTTTGTTATTTATTCAACTCCTTATGTGTTTTTTTTAAACTCTCTAGTAGAGTTCTTCGTTGGTTATTTTACTACTCCTCTTGTGTGTTGTTTAAATCTCAAATTGACTTCTCCAATTGTAATTATCCCACTCCCTTTATTGTGTTATTTAACTCTTGAGTAGAGTTTTACATTTGTTGTTTATCCTAGTCCTTATGTGTTGTTTAACTCTCAAGTAGTGTTCTTCGTTTGTGATACTCTTATTCCTTTTGTGTATTGTTTAAATCACGAATAGACTTCTTCATTGACATTATACCACTCCTTTAGTGTGTTGTTTAACTCTCGAGTGGACTTATTCGTGTGTTGTTCTTCCCTCTCCAACGTGTATTGTTTTTATCTCTCAAGTAGAGTTGTTCGTTTGTTATTTATTCAACTCCTTATGTGTTTTTTTTAAACTCTCTAGTAGAGTTCTTCGTTGGTTATTTTACTACTCCTCTTGTGTGTTGTTTAAATCTCAAATTGACTTCTCCAATTGTAACTATCCCACTCCCTTTATTGTGTTATTTAACTCTTGAGTAGAGTTTTACATTTGTTGTTTATCCCAGTCCTTATGTGTTGTTTAACACTCAAGTAGTGTTCTTCGTTTGTGATACTCTTATTCCTTCTGTGTATTATTTAAATCACCAATTGATTTTTTCGTTGACATTATCCCACTCATTTAGTGTGTTGTTTAACTCTTGAGTAGACTTATTCGTTTGTTGTTCTTCCCTCTCCAAAGTGTGTTGTTTAACTCTCAAGAAGTGTTCTTCGTTTGTGATACTCTTATTCCTTTTGTGTATTGTTTAAATCACGAATAGACTTCTTCATTGACATTATACCACTCCTTTAGTGTGTTGTTTAACTCTCGAGTGGACTTATTCGTGTGTTGTTCTTCCCTCTCCAACGTGTATTGTTTTTATCTCTCAAGTAGAGTTGTTCGTTTGTTATTTATTCAACTCCTTATGTGTTTTTTTTAAACTCTCTAGTAGAGTTCTTCGTTGGTTATTTTACTACTCCTCTTGTGTGTTGTTTAAATCTCAAATTGACTTCTCCAATTGTAACTATCCCACTCCCTTTATTGTGTTATTTAACTCTTGAGTAGAGTTTTACATTTGTTGTTTATCCCAGTCCTTATGTGTTGTTTAACTCTCAAGTAGTGTTCTTCGTTTGTGATACTCTTATTCCTTCTGTGTATTATTTAAATCACCAATTGATTTTTTCGTTGACATTATCCCACTCATTTAGTGTGTTGTTTAACTCTTGAGTAGACTTATTCGTTTGTTGTTCTTCCCTCTCCAAAGTGTGTTGTTTAACTCTCAAGAAGTATTCTTCGTTTGTGATACTCTTATTCCTTTTGTGTATTGTTTAAATCACGAATAGACTTCTTCATTGACATTATACCACTCCTTTAGTGTGTTGTTTAACTCTCGAGTGGACTTATTCGTGTGTTGTTCTTCCCTCTCCAACGTGTATTGTTTTTATCTCTCAAGTAGAGTTGTTCGTTTGTTATTTATTCAACTCCTTATGTGTTTTTTTTAAACTCTCTAGTAGAGTTCTTCGTTGGTTATTTTACTACTCCTCTTGTGTGTTGTTTAAATCTCAAATTGACTTCTCCAATTGTAACTATCCCACTCCCTTTATTGTGTTATTTAACTCTTGAGTAGAGTTTTACATTTGTTGTTTATCCCAGTCCTTATGTGTTGTTTAACTCTCAAGTAGTGTTCTTCGTTTGTGATACTCTTATTCCTTCCGTGTATTGTTTAAATCACAAATAGACTTCTTCGTTGACATTATCCCACTCCTTTAGCGTGTTGTTTAAATCTCGAGTAGACTTATTCGTGTGTTGTTCTTCCCTCTGCAAAGTATGTTGTTTTTATCTCTCAAGTAGAGTTGTTCGTTTGTTTTTTATTCAACTCCTTATGTGTTTTTTTAAACTCTAAAAAAGAATTCTTCGCTCGTTATTTTATTACTTCTCATGTGTGTTGTTTAAATCTCAATTTGACTTCTCCGTTTGTAATTATCCCACTCCCTTTATTGTGTTATTTAACTGTCGAGTAGAATTTTACATTGATTGTTTATCCCACTCCCTATGTGTGTTGTTTAACTCTCAAGTAGTGTTCTTCGTTTGTGATACTCTTATTCCTTCAGTGTATTGTTTAAATCACGAATAGACTTCTTCGTTGACATTATCCCACTTCTTTAGTGTGTTGTTTAACTCTCGAGTGGACTTATTCGTGTGTTGTTCTTCTCTCTCCAAAGTGTGTTGTTTTTATCTCTCAAGTAGAGTTGTCCGTTAGTTATTTATTCAACTCCTTATGTGTTTTTTTAAACTCTCAAGTAGAGTTCTTCGTTGGTTATTTTATTACTCCTCTTGTGTGTTGTTTAAATCTCAAATTGACTTCTCCGTTTGTAATCAGCCCACTCCTTTATTGTGTTGTTTAACTGTCGAGTAGAATTTTACATTTATTGTTTATTCCACTCCTTATGTGTGTTGTTTAACTCTCAAGAAGTGTTCTTCGTTTGTTATACTCTTATTCCTTTTGTGTATTGTTTAAATCACGAATAGACTTCTTCGTTGACATTATCCCACTTCTTTAGTTTGTTGTTTAACTCTCGAGTGGACTTATTCGTGTGTTGTTCTTCCCTCTCCAAAGTGTGTTGTTTATATCTCTCAAGTAGAGTTGTCCGTTAGTTATTTATTCAACTCCTTATGTGTTTTTTTAAACTCTCAAGTAGAGTTCTTCGTTGGTTATTTTATTACTCCTCTTGTGTGTTGTTTAAATCTCAAATTGACTTCTCCGTTTGTAATTATCCCACTCCCTTTATTGTTTTATTTAACCTTTGAGTAGAATTTTACATTTGTTGTTTATCCTAGTCCTTATGTGTTGTTTAACTCTCTAGTAGTGTTCTTCGTTTGTGATACTCTTATTCTTTTTGTGTATTGTTTAAATCACGAATAGACTTCTTCATTGACATTATCCCACTCCTTTAGTGTGTTGTTTAACGCTCGAGTGGACTTATTCGTGTGTTGTTCTTCCCTCTCCAACGTGTGTTGTTTTTATCTGTCAAGTAGAGTTGTTCGTTTGTTGTTTATTCAACTCATTTTGTGTTTTGTTTATCTCTCAAGTAGAGTTCTTCGTTCGTTATTTTATTGTTCCTCCTGTGTGTTGTTTAAATCTCAAATAGACCTCTCCGTTTGTAATCAACCCACTTCTTTATTGTGTTGTTTAACTGTCGAGTAGAATTTTACATTTATTGTTTATTCCACTCCTTATGTGTGTTGTTTAACTCTCAAGAATTGTTATTCGTTTGTGATACTCTTGTTCTTTTTGTGTATTGTTTAAATCACGAATAGACTTCTTCATTGACATTATCCCACTCCTTTAGTGTGTTGTTTAACTCTCGAGTGGATTTATTCATGTGTTGTTCTTCCCTCTCCAACGTGTGTTGTTTTCATCTCTCAAGTAGAGTTGTTCGTTTGTTATTTATTCAACTCCTTATGTGTTTTTTTAAAATTCTCTAGTAGAGTTCTTCGTTGGTTATTTTATTACTCCTCTTGTGTGTTGTTTAAATCTCAAATTGACTTCTCCAATTGTAATTATCCCACTCCCTTTATTGTGTTATTTAACTCTTGAGTAGAGTTTTACATTTGTTGTTTATCCCAGTCCTTATGTGTTGTTTACCTCTCAAGTAGTGTTCTTCGTTTGTGATACTCTTATTCCATCTGTGTATTATTTAAATCACTAATAGATTTCTTCGTTGACATTATCCAACTCATTTAGTGTGTTGTTTAACTCTCGAGTAGACTTATTCGTTTGTTGTTCTTCCCTCTCCAAAGTGTGTTGTTTATATCTCTCAAGTAGAGTTGTGAGTTTGTTGTTTATACAACTCATTTTGTGTTTTGTATATCTCTCAAGTAGAGTTCTTCGTTCGTTATTTTATTGTTCCTCCTGTGTGTTGTTTAAATCTCAAATTGACTTCTCCGTTTGTAATCAGCCCACTCCTTTATTGTGTTGTTTAACTGTCGAGTAGAATTTTACATTTATTGTTTATTCCACTCCTTATGTGTGTTGTTTAACTCTCAAGAAGTGTTCTTCGTTTGTGATACTCTTATTCCTTTTGTGTATTGTTTAAATCATGAATAGACTTCTTCATTGACATTATCCCACTCCTTTAGTGTGTTGTTTAACTCTCGAGTGGACTTATTCGTGTGTTGTTCTTCCCTCTCCAAAGTGTGTTGTTTATATCTCTCAAGTAGAGTTGTTCGTTTATTGTTTATTCAACTCATTTTGTGTTTTGTTTATCTCTCAAGTTGAGTTCTTCGTTCGTTATTTTATTGTTCCTCCTGTGTGTTGTTTAAATGTCAAATTGACCTCTCCGTTTGTAATCAGCCCACTTCTTTATTGTGATGTTTAGCGTAGAGAAGAATTTTACATTTATTGTTTATTCCACTCCTTATGTGTGTTGTTTAACTCTCAAGAAGTGTTATTCGTTTGTGATACTCTTATTCTTTTTGTGTATTGTTTAAATCACGAATAGACTTCTTCATTGACATTATCCCACTCCTTTAGTGTGTTGTTTAACTCTCGAGTGGACTTATTCGTGTGTTGTTCTTCCCTCTCCAAAGTGTGTTGTTTATATCTCTCAAGTAGAGTTGTTCGTTTGTTGTTTATTCAACTCATTTTGTGTTTTGTTTATCTCTCAAGTTGAGTTCTTCGTTCGTTATTTTATTGTTCCTCCTGTGTGTTGTTTAAATGTCAAATTGACCTCTCCGTTTGTAATCAGCCCACTTCTTTATTGTGATGTTTAACTGTCGAGAAGAATTTTACATTTATTGTTTATTCCACTCCTTATGTGTGTTGTTTAACTCTCAAGAAGTGTTATTCGTTTGTGATACTCTTATTCTTTTTGTGTATTGTTTAAATCACGAATAGACTTCTTCATTGACATTATCCCACTCCTTTAGTGTGTTGTTTAACTCTCGAGTGGACTTATTCGTGTGTTGTTCTTCCCTCTCCAAAGTGTGTTGTTTATATCTCTCAAGTAGAGTTGTTCGTTTGTTGTTTATTCAACTCATTTTGTGTTTTGTTTATCTCTCAAGTAGAGTTCTTCGCTCGTTATTTTATTGTTCCTCCTTGTGTTGTTTAAATGTCAAATTGACCTCTCCGTTTGTAATCAGCCCCACTTCTTTATTGTGATGTTTAAGCGTCGAGAAGAATTTTACATTTATTGTTTATTCCACTCCTTATGTGTGTTGTTTAACTCTCAAGAAGTGTTATTCGTTTGTGATACTCTTATTCTTTTTGTGTATTGTTTAAATCACGAATAGACTTCTTCATTGACATTATCCCACTCCATTAGTGTGTTGTTTAACTCTCGAGTGGACTTATTCGTGTGTTGTTCTTCCTCTCCAAAGTGTGTTGTTTATATCTCTCAAGTAGAGTTGTTCGTTTGTTGTTTATTCAACTCATTTTGGGTGTTGTTTATCTCTCAAGTAGAGTTCTTCGTTAGTTATTTTATAGTTACTCCTGTGTTTTGTTTAAAAGTCAAAATGAACTCTCCGTTTGTAATCAGCCCACTTCTTTATTGTGATGTTTAACTGTCGAGAAGAATTTTACATTTATTGTTTATTCCACTCCTTATGTGTGTTGTTTAACTCTCAAGAAGTGTTATTCGTTTGTGATACTCTTATTCTTTTTGTGTATTGTTTAAATCACGAATAGACTTCTTCATTGACATTATCCCACTCCATTAGTGTGTTGTTTAACTCTCGAGTGGACTTATTCGTGTGTTGTTCTTCCCTCTCCAAAGTGTGTTGTTTATATCTCTCAAGTAGAGTTGTTCGTTTATTGTTTATTCAACTCATTTTGTGTTTTGTTTATCTCTCAAGTTGAGTTCTTCGTTCGTTATTTTATTGTTCCTCCTGTGTGTTGTTTAAATGTCAAATTGACCTCTCCGTTTGTAATCAGCCCACTTCTTTATTGTGATGTTTAACTGTCGAGAAGAATTTTACATTTATTGTTTATTCCACTCCTTATGTGTGTTGTTTAACTCTCAAGAAGTGTTATTCGTTTGTGATACTCTTATTCTTTTTGTGTATTGTTTAAATCACGAATAGACTTCTTCATTGACATTATCCCACTCCTTTAGTGTGTTGTTTAACTCTCGAGTGGACTTATTCGTGTGTTGTTCTTCCCTCTCCAAAGTGTGTTGTTTATATCTCTCAAGTAGAGTTGTTCGTTTGTTGTTTATTCAACTCATTTTGTGTTTTGTTTATCTCTCAAGTTGAGTTCTTCGTTCGTTATTTTATTGTTCCTCCTGTGTGTTGTTTAAATGTCAAATTGACCTCTCCGTTTGTAATCAGCCCACTTCTTTATTGTGATGTTTAACTGTCGAGAAGAATTTTACATTTATTGTTTATTCCACTCCTTATGTGTGTTGTTTAACTCTCAAGAAGTGTTATTCGTTTGTGATACTCTTATTCTTTTTGTGTATTGTTTAAATCACGAATAGACTTCTTCATTGACATTATCCCACTCCTTTAGTGTGTTGTTTAACTCTCGAGTGGACTTATTCGTGTGTTGTTCTTCCCTCTCCAAAGTGTGTTGTTTATATCTCTCAAGTAGAGTTGTTCGTTTGTTGTTTATTCAACTCATTTTGTGTTTTGTTTATCTCTCAAGTAGAGTTCTTCGTTCGTTATTTTATTGTTCCTCCTGTGTGTTGTTTAAATGTCAAATTGACCTCTCCGTTTGTAATCAGCCCACTTCTTTATTGTGATGTTTAACTGTCGAGAAGAATTTTACATTTATTGTTTATTCCACTCCTTATGTGTGTTGTTTAACTCTCAAGAAGTGTTATTCGTTTGTGATACTCTTATTCTTTTTGTGTATTGTTTAAATCACGAATAGACTTCTTCATTGACATTATCCCACTCCATTAGTGTGTTGTTTAACTCTCGAGTGGACTTATTCGTGTGTTGTTCTTCCCTCTCCAAAGTGTGTTGTTTATATCTCTCAAGTAGAGTTGTTCGTTTGTTGTTTATTCAACTCATTTTGTGTTTTGTTTATCTCTCAAGTTGAGTTCTACATTCGTTATTTTATTGTTCCTCCTGTGTGTTGTTTAAATCTCAAATTGACTTCAACGTTTGTAATTAGCCCCCTCTTTTATTGTGTTGTTTAACTGTCGAGTAGAATTTTACATTTGTTGTTTATCCCACTCCCTATGTGTGTTGTTTAACTCTCAAGTTGTGTTCTTCGTTTGTGATACACTTATTCCTTCCGTGTATTGTTCAAATCACAAATAGACTTCTTCGTTGACATTATCCCACTCCTTTAGCGTGTTGTTTAAATCTCGAGTAGACTTATTCGTGTGTTGTTCTTCCCTTTCAAAGTGTATTGTTTTTATCTCTCAAGTAGAGTTGTTCGTTTGTTTTTTATTCAACTCCTTATGTGTTTTTTTAAACTCTAAAAAAGAATTCTTCGTTCGTTATTTTATTACTTCTCTTGTGTGTTGTTTAAATCTCAATTTGACTTCTCCGTTTGTAATTATCCCACTCCCTTTATTGTGTTATTTAACTCTTGAGTATAATTTTACATTTGATGTTTATCCCAGTCTTTATGTGTGTTGTTTAACTCTCCAGTAGTGTTATTCGTTTGTGATACTCTTATTCCTTCAGTGTATTGTTTAAATGACGAATAGTCTTCTTCGTTGACATTATCCCACTCCTTTAGTGTGTTGTTTAACTCTCGAGTGGACTTATTCGTGTGTTGTTCTTCCCTCTCCAAAGTGTGTTGTCTTTATCTCTCAAGTAGAGTTGTTCGTTTGTTATTTATTCAACTCATTATGTGTTTTTTTAAACTCTCAAGTAGAGTTCTTCGTTGGTTATTTTATTACTCCTTTTGTGTGTTGTTTTAATCTCAAATTGACTTCTCCGTTTGTAATTATCCCACTCCCTTTATTGTTTTATTTAACCTTTGAGTAGAATTTTACATTTGTTGTTTATCCTAGTCCTTATGTGTTGTTTAACTCTCTAGTAGTGTTCTTCGTTTGTGATACTCTTATTCCTTCTGTGTATTGTTTAAATCACCAATAGATTTCTTCGTTGACATTATCCCACTCATTTAGTGAGTTGTTTAACTCTCGAGTAGACTTATTCGTTTGTTGTTCTTCACTCTCCAAAGTGTGTTGTTTATATCTCTCAAGTAGAGTAGTTCGTTTGTTGTTTATTCAACTCATATTGTTATTTGTTTATCGCTCAAGTTGAGTTCTTCGTTCGTTATTTTACTGTTCCTCCTGTGTGTTGTTTAAATCTCAATTTGACTTCTCCGTTTGTAATTAGCCCACTCCTTTATTGTGTTGTTTAACTGTCGAGTAGAATTTTACTTTTATTGTTTATCCCAATCCCTATGTGTGTTGTTTAACTCTCAAGTAGTGTTCTTCATTTGTGATACTCTTATTCCTTCCGTGTATTGTTTACATCACAAATAGACTTCTTCGTTGACATTATTCCACTCCTTTAGGTTGTTGTTTAAATTCTCGAATATACTTATTCGTGTGTTGTTTTTCCCTCTCCAAAGTGTGTTGATTTATCTGTCAAGTAGAGTTGTTCGTTTGTTGTTTATTCAACTCATTTTGTGTTTTGTTTATCTCTCAAGTAGAGTTCTTCGTTCGTTATTTTATTGCACCTCCTGTATGTTGTTTAAATCTCAAATTGACTTCTCCGTTTGTAATCAGCCCACTCCTTTATTGTGTTGTTTAACTGTCGAGTAGAATTTTACATTTATTGTTTATTCCACTCCTTATGTGTGTTGTTTAACTCTCAAGAAGTGTTCCTCGTTTGTGATACTCTTATTCCTTTTGTGTATTGTTTAAATCACGAATAGACTTCTTCATTGACATTATCCCACTCCTTTAGTGTGTTGTTTAACTCTCGTGTGTGTTGAGGGGTAAACCTCTCAACACCAACACTACTACTGCAAGTAACCTAATCTAAGCTCCACCTCCAACTTGAAGTCCGGGAAAAGGCTTGTCCGAGAAAGAGCACCTGAAAGGACTAAGTGGGGGGGGGGGGTTAGAAGGGGTTACCCGGATTGCCAAGGTCAATCCGGAAGGAGGCTTTACTCAAAGGAGAGATGATAGCTCTCAATGCAATAGTAATGGGAAAGGTATTATGGATGTCACTTATCACTTATCACTTGAATCTCCCCTTGAATGTCACCCTTTTTTAAGGTCTTGGACCTTGTGCTATATATTTATAGTTATCATGTACTTATAATGAGGTTCATAAGATGATGCCAAGTGTATGATTCAGATATGGACACCAATGCTACCTTTGGCCCATTGCCCATTAGTGAATAGTAATCCAATACTAATTAATGGGCCGGGAGGGTAGTTTGGTCCTTTGGTTGATCTGCCCTTGGGTGACTCTGGATGTCCGAGCCTAGAGTCGCACGGAAGTATCTCAGTGGTTCTGTTATATACGTTTGGTCTTAAAGTAATGGTGGCGTCCGATATTCTCTCGTACGGTCCGTTAGGCATCTCTGTACTGACATGGTCAGGTTTGGAAGTTCTTTCCTTAGCCAGCTCGGACTAGCTGTGGAGATATAGTGACTTCAGCGTACTGGTCGATTCACTTTGGTCGGACCATGTGAGGTCGGACCAGTACTGAATTGGCTAGTTAAGCCGTGATGCGCTTTAAGACACGCTCTATGGCGCCCTTAACGGATTGGACACATTTCTGTATCAACAGAGTGGACTTATTCGTGTGTTGTTCTTCCCTCTCCAACGTGTGTTGTATTTATCTCTCAAGTAGAGTTATTCGTTTGTTATTTATTCAACTCCTTATGTGTTTTTTTTAAACTCTCTAGTAGAGTTCCTCGTTGGTTATTTTATTACTCCTCTTGTGTGTTGTTTAAATCTCAAATTGACTTCTCCAATTGTAATTATCCCACTCCCTTTATTTTGTTATTAAACTCTTGAGTAGAGTTTCACATTTGTTATTTATCCCAGTCCTTATGTGTTGTTTAACTCTCAAGTAGTGTTCTTCGTTTGTGATACTCTTATTCCTTCTGTGTATTATTTAAATCACCAATAGATTTATTCGTTGACATTATCCCACTCATTTAGTGTGTTGTTTAACTCTCGAGTAGACTTATTCCTTTGTTGTTCTTCCCTCTCCAAAGTGTGTTGTTTATATCTCTCAAGTAGACTTGTTCGTTTGTTGTTTATTCAACTCATTTTGTGTTTTGTTTATCTCTCAAGTTGAGTTCTTCGTTCATTATTTTATTGTTCCTCCTGTGTGTTGTTTAAATCTCAAATTGACTTCTCCGTTTATAATTAGCCCCCTCTTTTATTAGCCCCCTCTTTTATTGTGTTGTTTAACTGTCGAGTAGAATTTTACATTTATTGTTTATCCCACTCCCTATGTGTGTTGTTTAACTGTCAAGTAGTGTTCTTCGTTTGTGATACTCTTATTACTTCCGTGTATTGTTTAAATCACAAATAGACTTCTTCGTTGACATTATCCCACTCCTTTAGCGTGTTGTTTAAATCTCGAGTAGACTTATTCGTGTGTTGTTTTACATTTGTTGTTTATCCCAGTCTTTATGTGTGTTGTTTAACTCTCCAGTAGTGTTCTTCGTTTGTGATACTCTTATTCCTTTTGTGTATTGTTTAAATCATGAATAGACTTCTTCATCAACAGAGTGGACTTATTCGTGTGTTGTTCTTCCCTCTCCAACGTGTGTGGTTTTCATCTCTCAAGTAGAGTTGTTCGTTTGTTATTTATTCAACTCCTTATGTGTTTTTTTTAAACTCTCAAGTAGAGTTCTTCATTGGTTATTTTATTACTCCTCTTGTGTGTTGTTTTAATCTCAAATTGACTTCTCCGTTTGTAATTATCCCACTCCCTTTATTGTGTTATTTAACTCTTGACTAGAATTTTACATTTGTAGTTTATCCCAGTCCTTATGTGTTGTTTAACTCTCTAGTAGTGTTCTTCGTTTGTGATACTCTTATTCCTTCTGTGTATTGTTTAAATCACCAATAGATTTCTTCGTTGACATTATCCCACTCATTTAGTGTGTTGTTTAACTCTCGAGTAGACTAATTCGTTTGTTGGTCTTCACTCTCCAAAGTGTGTTGTTTATATCTCTCAAGTAGAGTAGTTCGTTTGTTGTTTATTCAACTCATATTGTGTTTTGTTTATCTCTCAAGTTGAGTTCTTCATTCGTTATTTTATTGTTCCTCCTGTGTGTTGTTTAAATCTCAAATTGAATTCTCCGTTTGTAATTAGCCCCCTCATTTATTGTGTTGTTTAACTCTTGAGTAGAATTTTACATTTGTTGTTTATCCCAGTCCTTATGTGTGTTGTTTAACTCTCAAGTAGTGTTTTTCGTTTGTGATACTCTTATTCCTTCAGTGTATTGTTTAAATCACGAATAGACTTCTTCGTTGACATTATCCCACTCCTTTAGTGTGTTGTTTAACTCTCGAGTGGACTTATTCGTGTGTTGTTCTTCCCACTCCAAAGTGTGTTATTTTTATCTCTCAAGTAGAGTTGTTCGTTTGTTATTTATTCAACTCCTTATGTATTTTTTTTAAACTCTCTAGTAGAGTTCTTCGATGGTTATTTTATTACTCCTCTTGTGTGTTGTTTAAATCTCAAATTGACTTCTCCAATTGTAATTATCCCACTCCCTTTATTGTGTTATTTAACTCTTGAGTAGAATTTTACATTTATTCTTTATCCCACTCCTTATGTGTGTTGTTTAACTCTCAAGTAGTGTTCTTCGTTTGTGATACTCTTATTCCTTCTGTGTATTGTTTAAATCACGAATAGACTTCTTCGTTGACATTATCCCACTCATTTAGTGTGTTGTTTAACTCTCCAGTAGACTTATTCGTTTGTTGTTCTTCCCTCTCCAAAGTGTGTTGTTTATATCTATCAAGTAGAGTAGTTCGTTTGTTTTTTATTCAACTCATTTTGTGTTTTGTTTATCTCTCAAGTTGAGTTCTTCGTTAGTTATTTTATTGTTCCTCATGTGTGTTGTTCAAATCTCAAATTCACTTCTCCGTTTGTAATTAGCCCCCTCCTTTATTGTGTTGTTTAACTGTCGAGTAGAATTTTACATTTATTGTTTATCCCACTCCCTTTGTGTGTTGTTTAACTCTCAAGTAGTGTTCTTCGTTTGTGATACTCTTATTCCTTCCGTGTATTGTTTAAATCACAAATAGACTTCTTCGTTGAAATTATTCCACTCCTTTAGTGTGTTGTTTAAATTCTCGAGTAGACTTATTCGTGTGTTGTTCTTCCCTCTCCAAAGTGTGTTGTTTTTATCTCTCAAGTAGAGTTGTTCGTTTGTTATTTATTCAACTCCTTATGTGTTTTTTTAAACTCTAAAAAACAATTCTTCGTTCGTTATTTTATTACTTCTCTTGTGTGTTGTTTAAATCTCAATTTAAATCTCCGTTTGCAATTATCCCACTCCCTTTATTGTGTCATTTAACTCTTGAGTAGAATTTTACATTTGTTGTTTATCACAGTCCTTATCTGTGTTGTTTAACTCTCAAGTAGTGTTTTTCGTTTGTGATACTATTATTCCTTCAGTGTATTGTTTAAATCACGAATAGACTTCTTCGTTGACATTATCACACTCCTTTAGTGTGTTGTTTAACTCTCGAGTGGACTTTTTCGTGTGTTGTTCTTCCCTCTCCAAAGTGTGGTGTTTTTTGTCTCTCAAGTAGAGTTGTTCGTTTGTTATTTATTCAACTCCTTATGTGTTTTTTTAAACTCTAAAAAAGAATTCTTCGTTCATTATTTTATTACTTCTCTTGTGTGTTGTTTAAATCTCAAATTGACTTCTCCAATTGTAATTATCCCACTCCCTTTATTGTGTTATTTAACTCTTGAGTAGAGTTTTACATTTGTTGTTTATCCCAATCCTTATGTATTGTTTAACTCTCAAGTAGTGTTCTTCGTTTGTGATACTCTTATTCCTTATGTGTATTATTTAAATCACCAATAGATTTCTTCGTTGACATTATCCCACTCATTTAGTGTGTTGTTTAACTCTCGAGTAGACTTATTCGTGTGTTGTTCTTCCCTCTCCAAAGTGTGTTGGTTTTATCTCTCAAGTAGAGTTGTTCGTTTGTTCTTTATTCAACTCATTTTGTGTTTTGTTTATCTCTCAAGTTGAGTTCTTCGTTCGTTATTTTATTGTTCCTCCTGTGTGTTGTTTAAATCTCAAATTGACTTCTCCGTTTATAATTAGCCCCCTCTTTCATTGTGTTGTTTAACTGTCGAGTAGAATTTTACATTTATTATTTATCCCACTCCCTATGTGTGTTGTTTAACTGTCAAGTAGTGTTCTTCGTTTGTGATACTCTTATTACTTCCGTGTATTGTTTAAATCAAAAATAGACTTCTTTGTTGACATTATCCCACTCCTTTAGCGTGTTGTTTAAATCTCGAGTAGACTTATTCGTGTGTTGTTTTACATTTGTTGTTTATCCGAGTCTTTATGTGTGTTGTTTAACTCTCCAGTAGTGTTCTTCGTTTGTGATACTCTTATTCCTTTTGTGTATTGTTTAAATCATGAATAGACCTCTTCATTGACATTATCCCACTCCTTTAGTGTGTTTTTTAACTCTCTAGTGGACTTATTCGTGTGTTGTTCTTCCCTCTCCAACGTGTGTGGTTTTCATCTCTCAAGTAGAGTTGTTCGTTTGTTATTTATTCAACTCCTTATGTGTTTTTTTTAAACTCTCAAGTAGAGTTCTTCGTTGGTTATTTTATTACTCCTCTTGTGTGTTGTTTTAATCTCAAATTGACTTCTCCGTTTGTAATTATCCCACTCCCTTTATTGTGTTATTTAACTCTTGAGTAGAATTTTACATTTGTTGTTTATCCCAGTCCTTATGTGTTGTTTAACTCTCTAGTAGTGTTCTTCGTTTGTGATACTCTTATTCCTTCTGTGTATTGTTTAAATCACCAATAGATTTCCTCGTTGACATTATCCCACTCATTTAGTGTGTTGTTTAACTCTCGAGTAGACTAATTCGTTTGTTGGTCTTCACTCTCCAAAGTGTGTTGTTTATATCTCTCAAGTAGAGTAGTTCGTTTGTTGTTTATTCAACTCATATTGTGTTTTGTTTATCTCTCAAGTTGAGTTCTTCATTCGTTATTTTATTGTTCCTCCTGTGTGTTGTTTATATCTCAACTTGAATTCTCCGTTTGTAATTAGCCCCCTCCTTTATTGTGTTGTTTAACTGTCGAGTAGAATTTTACATTTATTGTTTATCCCACTCCCTATGTGTGTTGTTTAACTCTCAAGTAGTGTTCTTCGTTTGTGATACTCTTATTCCTTCCGTGTATTGTTTAAATCACAAATAGACTTCTTCGTTGACATTATTCCACTCCTTTAGTACGTTGTTTAAATTCTCGAGTAGACTTATTTGTGTGTTGTTCTTCCCCCTCCAAAGTGTGTTGTTTTTATCTCTCAAGTAGAGTTGTTCGTTTGTTATTTATTCAACTCCTTATGTGTTTCTTTAAACTCTATAGTAGAGTTCTTCGTTGGTTATTTTATTACTCCTCTTGTGTGTTGTTTAAATCTCAAATTGACTTCTCAAATTGTAATTATCCCACTCCCTTTATTGTGTTATTTAACTCTTGAGTAGAATTTTACATTTATTGTTTATCCCACTCCTTATGTGTGTTGTTTAACTCTCAAGTAGTGTTCTTCGTTTGTGATACTCTTATTCCTTCTGTGTATTGTTTAAATCACGAATAGACTTCTTCGTTGACATTATCCCACTCATTTAGTGTGTTGTTTAACTCTCCAGTAGACTTATTCGTTTGTTGTTCTTCCCTCTCCAAAGTGTGTTGTTTATATCTCTCAAGTAGAGTAGTTCGTTTGTTTTTTATTCAACTCATTTTGTGTTTTGTTTATCTCTCAAGTTGAGTTCTTCGTTAGTTATTTTATTGTTCCTCATGTGTGTTGTTCAAATCTCAAATTCACTTCTCCGTTTGTAATTAGCCCCCTCCTTTATTGTGTTGTTTAACTGTCGAGTAGAATTTTACATTTATTGTTTATCCCACTCCCTATGTGTGTTGTTTAACTCTCAAGTAGTGTTCTTCGTTTGTGATACTCTTATTCCTTCCGTGTATTGTTTAAATCACAAATAGACTTCTTCGTTGATATTATTCCACTCCTTTAGTGTGTTTTTTAAATTCTCGAGTAGACTTATTCGTGTGTTGTTCTTCCCTCTCCAAAGTGTGTTGTTTTTATCTCTCAAGTAGAGTTGTTCGTTTTTATTTTTTCAACTCCTTATGTGTTTTTTTAAACTCTAAAAAACAATTCTTCGTTCGTTATTTTATTACTTCTCTTGTGTGTTGTTTAAATCTCAATTTAAATCTCCGTTTGCAATTATCCCACTCCCTTTATTGTGTCATTTAACTCTTGAGTAGAATTTTACATTTGTTGTTTATCACAGTCCTTATCTGTGTTGTTTAACTCTCAAGTAGTGTTTTTCGTTTGTGATACTATTATTCCTTCAGTGTATTGTTTAAATCACGAATAGACTTCTTCGTTGACATTATCCCACTCCTTTAGTGTGTTGTTTAACTCTCGAGTGGACTTTTTCGTGTGTTGTTCTTCCCTCTCCAAAGTGTGGTGTTTTTTGTCTCTCAAGTAGAGTTGTTCGTTTGTTATTTATTCAACTCCTTATGTGTTTTTTTAAACTCTAAAAAAGAATTCTTCATTCGTTATTTTATTACTTCTCTTGTGTGTTGTTTAAATCTCAAATTGACTTCTCCAATTGTAATTATCCCACTCCCTTTATTGTGTTATTTAACTCTTGAGTAGAGTTTTACATTTGTTGTTTATCCCAGTCCTTATGTGTTGTTTAACTCTCAAGTAGTGTTCTTCGTTTGTGATACTCTTATTCCTTCTGTGTATTATTTAAATCACCAATAGATTTCTTCGTTGACATTATCCCACTCATTTAGTGTGTTGTTTAACTCTCGAGTAGACATATTCGTTTGTTGTTCGTCCCTCTCCAAAGTGTGTTGTTTATATCTCTCAAGTAGAGTTGTTTTGTTGTTTATTCAACTCATTTTGTGTATTGTTTATCTCTCAAGTTGAGTTCTTCGTTCGTTATTTTATTGTTCCTCCTGTGTGTTGTTTAAATCTCAAATTGACTTCTCCGTTTATAATTAGCCCCCTCTTTTATTGTGTTGTTTAGCTGTCGAGTAGAATTTTACATTTATTATTTATCCCACTCCCTATGTGTGTTGTTTAACTGTCAAGTAGTGTTCTTCGTTTGTGATACTCTTATTACTTCCGTGTATTGTTTAAATCAAAAATAGACTTCTTTGTTGACATTATCCCACTCCTTTAGCGTGTTGTTTAAATCTCGAGTAGACTTATTCGTGTGTTGTTTTACATTTGTTGTTTATCCCAGTCTTTATGTGTGTTGTTTAACTCTCCAGTAGTGTTCTTCGTTTGTGATACTCTTATTCCTTTTATGTATTGTTTAAATCATGAATAGACTTCTTCATTGACATTATCCCACTCCTTTAGTGTGTTTTTTAACTCTCTAGTGGACTTATTCGTGTGTTGTTCTTCCCTCTCCAACGTGTGTGGTTTTCATCTCTCAAGTAGAGTTGTTCGTTTGTTATTTATTCAACTCCTTATGTGTTTTTTTTAAACTCTCAAGTAGAGTTCTTCGTTGGTTATTTTATTACTCCTCTTGTGTGTTGTTTTAATCTCAAATTGACTTCTCCGTTTGTAATTATCCCACTCCCTTTATTGTGTTATTTAACTCTTGAGTAGAATTTTACATTTGTTGTTTATCCCAGTCCTTATGTGTTGTTTAACTCTCTAGTAGTGTTCTTCGTTTGTGATACTCTTATTCCTTCTGTGTATTGTTTAAATCACCAATAGATTTCTTCGTTGACATTATCCCACTCATTTAGTGTGTTGTTTAACTCTCGAGTAGACTAATTCGTTTGTTGGTCTTCACTCTCCAAAGTGTGTTGTTTACATCTCTCAAGTAGAGTAGTTCGTTTGTTGTTTATTCAACTCATATTGTGTTTTGTTTATCTCTCAAGATGAGTTCTTCGTTCGTTATTTTATTGTTCCTCCTATGTGTTGTTTAAATCTCAAATTGAATTCTCCGTTTGTAATTAGCCCCCTCCTTTATTGTGTTGTTTAACTGTCGAGTAGAATTTTACATTTATTGTTTATCCCACTCCCTATGTGTGTTGTTTAACTCTCAAGTAGTGTTCTTCGTTTGTGAAACTCTTTTTCCTTCCGTGTATTGTTTAAATCACAAATAGACTTCTTCGTTGACATTATTCCACTCCTTTAGTGTGTTGTTTAAATTCTCGAGTAGACTTATTCGTGTGTTGTTCTTCCCTCTCCAAAGTGTGTTGTTTTTATCTCTCAAGTAGAGTTGTTCGTTTGTTATTTATTCAACTCCTTATGTGTTTTTTTAAAGTCTAAAAAACAATTCTTCGTTCGTTATTTTATTACTTCTCTTGTGTGTTGTTTAAATCTCAATTTAAATCTCCGTTTGCAATTATCCCACTCCCTTTATTGTGTCATTTAACTCTTGAGTAGAATTTTACATTTGTTGTTTATCACAGTCCTTATCTGTGTTGTTTAACTCTCAAGTAGTGTTTTTCGTTTGTGATACTATTATTCCTTCAGTGTATTGTTTAAATCACGAATAGACTTCTTCGTTGACATTATCCCTCCTTTAGTGTGTTGTTTAACTCTCGAGTGGACTTGTTCGTGTGTTGGTCGTCCCTCTCCAAAGTGTGGTGTTTTTGGTCGCTCAAGTAGAGTTGTTCGTTTGTTATTTATTCAACTCCTTATGTGTTTTTTTAAACTCTAAAAAAGAATTCTTCATTCGTTATTTTATTACTTCTCTTGTGTGTTGTTTAAATCTCAAATTGACTTCTCCAATTGTAATTATCCCACTCCCTTTATTGTGTTATTTAACTCTTGAGTAGAGTTTTACATTTGTTGTTTATCCCAGTCCTTATGTGTTGTTTAACTCTCAAGTAGTGTTCTTCGTTTGTGATACTCTTATTCCTTACATGTATTATTTAAATCACGAATAGATTTCTTCGTTGACATTATCACACTCATTTAGTGTGTTGTTTAACTCTCAGTAGACATATTCGCTTGTTGTTCTTCCCTCTCCAAAGTGTGTTGTTTATATCTCTCAAGTAGAGTTGTTCGTTTGTTGTTTATTCAACTCATTTTGTGTTTTGTTTATCTCTCAAGTTGAGTTCTTCGTTCGTTATTTTATTGTTCCTCCTGTGTGTTGTTTAAATCTCAAATTGACTTCTCCGTTTATAATTAGCCCCCTCTTTTATTGTGTTGTTTAACTCCGGTAGAATTTTACATTTATTATTTATCCCTCCCTATGTGTGTTGTTTACTGTCAAGTAGTGTTTTTCGTTTGTGATACTCTTATTACTTCCGTGTATTGTTTAAATCAAAAATAGACTTCTTCGTTGACATTATCGCACTCCTTTAGCGTGTTGTTTAAATCTCGAGTAGACTTATTCGTGTGTTGTTTTACATTTGTTGTTTATCCCAGTCTTTATGTGTGTTGTTTAACTCTCCAGTAGTGTTCTTCGTTTGTGATACTCTTATTCCTTTTGTGTATTGTTTAAATCATGAATAGACTTCTTCATTGACATTATCCCACTGCTTTAGTGTGTTTTTTAACTCTCTAGTGGACTTATTCGTGTGTTGTTCTTCCCTCTCCAACGTGTGTGGTTTTCATCTCTCAAGTAGAGTTGGTCGTTTGTTATTTATTCAACTCCTTATGCGTTTTTTTTAAACTCTCAAGTAGAGTTCTTCGTTGGTTATTTTATTACTCCTCTTGTGTGTTGTTTTAATCTCAAATTGACTTCTCCGTTTGTAATTATCCCACTCCCTATATTGTTTTATTTAACCTTTGAGTAGAATTTTACATTTGTTGTTTATCCCAGTCCTTATGTGTTGTTTAACTCTCAAGTAGTGTTCTTCGTTTGTGATACTCTTATTCCTTCTATGTATTGTTTAAATCACCAATAGATTTCTTCGTTGACATTATCCCACTCATTTAGTGTGTTGTTTAACTCTCGAGTAGACTAATTGGTTTGTTGGTCTTCACTCTCCAAAGTGTGTTGTTTATATCTCTCAAGTAGAGTAGTTCGTTTGTTGTTTATTCAACTCATATTGTGTTTTGTTTATCTCTCAAGATGAGTTCTTCGTTCGTTATTTTATTGTTCCTCCTGTGTGTTGTTTAAATCTCAAATTGACTTCTCCGTTTATAATTAGCCCCCTCTTTTATTGTGTTGTTTAACTGTCGAGTAGAATTTTACATTTATTATTTATCCCACTCCCTATGTGTGTTGTTTAACTGTCAAGTAGTGTTCTTCGTTTGTGATACTCTTATTACTTCCGTGTATTGTTTAAATCAAAAATAGACTTCTTCGTTGACATTATCGCACTCCTTTAGCGTGTTGTTTAAATCTCGAGTAGACTTATTCGTGTGTTGTTTTACATTTGTTGTTTATCCCAGTCTTTATGTGTGTTGTTTAACTCTCCAGTAGTGTTCTTCGTTTGTGATACTCTTATTCCTTTTGTGCATTGTTTAAATCATGAATAGACTTCTTCATTGACATTATCCCACTCCTTTAGTGTGTTTTTTAACTCTCTAGTGGACTTATTCGTGTGTTGTTCTTCCCTCTCCAACGTGTGTGGTTTTCATCTCTCAAGTAGAGTTGTTCGTTTGTTATTTATTCAACTCCTTATGCGTTTTTCTTAAACTCTCAAGTAGAGTTCTTCGTTGGTTATTTTATTACTCCTCTTGTGTGTTGTTTTAATCTCAAATTGACTTCTCCATTTGTAATTATCACACTCCCTTTATTGTGTTATTTAACTCTTGAGTAGAATTTTACATTTGTTGTTTATCCCAGTCCTTATGTGTTGTTTAACTCTCTAGTAGTGTTCTTCGTTTGTGATACTCTTATTCCTTCTGTGTATTGTTTAAATCACCAATAGATTTCTTCGTTGACATTATCCCACTCATTTAGTGTGTTGTTTAACTCTCGAGTAGACTAATTCGTTTGTTGGTCTTCACTCTCCAAAGTGTGTTGTTTATATCTCTCAAGTAGAGTAGTTCGTTTGTTGTTTATTCAACTCATATTGTGTTTTGTTTATCTCTCAAGATGAGTTCTTCGTTCGTTATTTTATTGTTCCTCCTGTGTGTTGTTTAAATCTCAAATTGAATTCTCCGTTTGTAATTAGCCCCCTCCTTTATTGTGTTGTTTAACTGTCGAGTAGAATTTTACATTTATTGTTTATCCCACTCCCTATGTGTGTTGTTTAACTCTCAAGTAGTGTTCTTCGTTTGTGATACTCTTATTCCTTCAGTGTATTGTTTAAATCACGAATAGACTTCTTCGTTGACATTATCCCACTCCTTTAGTGTGTTGTTTAACTCTCGAGTGGACTTATTCATGTGTTGTTCTTCCCACTCCAAAGTGTGTTATTTTTATCTCTCAAGTAGAGTTGTTCGTTTGTTATTTATTCAAGTCCTTATGTGTTTTTTTTAAACTCTCTAGTAGAGTTCTTCGTTGGTTATTTTATTACTCCTCTTGTGTGTTGTTTAAATCTCAAATTGACTTCTCCAATTGTAATTATCCCACTCCCTTTATTGTGTTATTTAACTCTGGAGTAGAATTTTACATTTATTGTTTATCCCACTCCTTATGTGTGTTGTTTAACTCTCAAGTAGTGTTCTTCGTTTGTGATACTCTTATTCCTTCTGTGTATTGTTTAAATCACCAATAGACTTCTTCGTTGACATTATCCCACTCATTTAGTGTGTTGTTTAACTCCCCAGTAGACTTATTCGTTTGTTGTTCTTCCCTCTCCAAAGTGTGTTGTTTATATCTCTCAAGTAGAGTAGTTCGTTTGTTTTTTGTTCAACTCATTTTGTGTTTTGTTTATCTCTCAAGTTGAGTTCTTCGTTAGTTATTTTATTGTTCCTCATGTGTGTTGTTCAAATCTCAAATTCACTTCTCCGTTTGTAATTAGCCCCCTCCTTTATTGTGTTGTTTAACTGTCGAGTAGAATTTTACATTTATTGTTTATCCCACTCCCTATGTGTGTTGTTTAACTCTCAAGTAGTGTTCTTCGTTTGTGATACTCTTATTCCTTCCGTGTATTGTTTAAATCACAAATAGACTTCTTCGTTGACATTATTCCACTCCTTTAGTGTGTTGTTTAAATTCTCGAGTAGACTTATTCGTGTGTTGTTCTTCCCTCTCCAAAGTGTGTTGTTTTTATCTCTCAAGTAGAGTTGTTCGTTTGTTATTTATTCAACTCCTTATGTGTTTTTTTAAAGTCTAAAAAACAATTCTTCGTTCGTTATTTTATTACTTCTCTTGTGTGTTGTTTAAATCTCAATTTAAATCTCCGTTTGCAATTATCCCACTCCCTTTATTGTGTCATTTAACTCTTGAGTAGAATTTTACATTTGTTGTTTATCACAGTCCTTATACATGTTGTTTAACTCTCAAGTAGTGTTTTTCGTTTGTGATACTATTATTCCTTCAGTGTATTGTTTAAATCACGAATAGACTTCTTCGTTGACATTATCCCACTCCTTTAGTGTGTTGTTTAACTCTCGAGTGGACTTTTTTGTGTTGTTCTTCCTCTCCAAAGTGTGGTGTTTTTGTCTCTCAAGTAGAGTTGTTCGTTTGTTATTTATTCAACTCCTTATGTGTTTTTTTAAACTCTAAAAAAGAATTCTTCCTTCGTTATTTTATTACTTCTCTTGTGTGTTGTTTAAATCTCAAATTGACTTCTCCAATTGTAATTATCCCACTCCCTTTATTGTGTTATTTAACTCTTGAGTAGAGTTTTACATTTGTTGTTTATCCCAGTCCTTATGTGTTGTTTAACTCTCATGTAGTGTTCTTCGTTTGTGATACTCTTATTCCTTCTGTGTATTATTTAAATCACCAATAGATTTCTTCGTTGACATTATCCCACTCATTTAGTGTGTTGTTTAACTCTCGAGTAGACATATTCGTTTGTTGTTCTTCCCTCTCCAAAGTGTGTTGTTTATATCTCTCAAGTAGAGTTGTTCGTTTGTTGTTTATTCAACTCATTTTGTGTTTTGTTTATCTCTCAAGTTGAGTTCTTCGTTCGTTATTTTATTGTTCCTCCTGTGTGTTGTTTAAATCTCAAATTGACTTCTCCGTTTATAATTAGCCCCCTCTTTTATTGTGTTGTTTAACTGTCGAGTAGAATTTTACATTTATTATTTATCCCACTCCCTATGTGTGTTGTTTAACTGTCAAGTAGTGTTCTTCGTTTGTGATACTCTTATTACTTCCGTGTATTGTTTAAATCAAAAATAGACTTCTTCGTTGACATTATCGCACTCCTTTAGCGTGTTGTTTAAATCTCGAGTAGACTTATTCGTGTGTTGTTTTACATTTGTTGTTTATCCCAGTCTTTATGTGTGTTGTTTAACTCTCCAGTAGTGTTCTTCGTTTGTGATACTCTTATTCCTTTTGTGTATTGTTTAAATCATGAATAGACTTCTTCATTGACATTATCCAACTCCTTTAGTGTGTTTTTTAACTCTCTAGTGGACTTATTCGTGTGTTGTTCTTCCCTCTCCAACGTGTGTGGTTTTCATCTCTCAAGTAGAGTTGGTCGTTTGTTATTTATTCAACTCCTTATGCGTTTTTTTTAAACTCTCAAGTAGAGTTCTTCGTTGGTTATTTTATTACTCCTCTTGTGTGTTGTTTTAATCTCAAATTGACTTCTCCGTTTGTAATTATCCCACTCCCTTTATTGTGTTATTTAACTCTTGAGTAGAATTTTACATTTGTTGTTTATCCCAGTCCTTATGTGTTGTTTAACTCTCTAGTAGTGTTCTTCGTTTGTCATACTCTTATTCCTTCTATGTATTGTTTAAATCACCAATAGATTTCTTCGTTGACATTATCCCACTCATTTAGTGTGTTGTTTAACTCTCGAGTAGACTAATTGGTTTGTTGGTCTTCACTCTCCAAAGTGTGTTGTTTATATCTCTCAAGTAGAGTAGTTCGTTTGTTGTTTATTCAACTCATATTGTGTTTTGTTTATCTCTCAAGATGAGTTCTTCGTTCGTTATTTTATTGTTCCTCCTGTGTGTTGTTTAAATCTCAAATTGACTTCTCCGTTTATAATTAGCCCCTCTTTATTGTGTGTTGTTTAGCTCGAGTAGAATTTTACATTTATTATTTATCCCACTCCCTATGTGTGTTGTTTAACTGTCAAGTAGTGTTCTTCGTTTGTGATACTCTTATTACTTCCGTGTATTGTTTAAATCAAAAATAGACTTCTTCGTTGACATTATCGCACTCCTTTAGCGTGTTGTTTAAATCTCGAGTAGACTTATTCGTGTGTTGTTTTACATTTGTTGTTTATCCCAGTCTTTATGTGTGTTGTTTAACTCTCCAGTAGTGTTCTTCGTTTGTGATACTCTTATTCCTTTTGTGCATTGTTTAAATCATGAATAGACTTCTTCATTGACATTATCCCTCCTTTAGTGTGTTTTTTAACTCTAGTGGACTTATTCGTGTGTTGTTCTTCCTCTCCAACGTGTGTGTTTTCATCTCTCAAGTAGAGTTGTTCGTTTGTTATTTATTCAACTCCTTATGCGTTTTTCTTAAACTCTCAAGTAGAGTTCTTCGTTGGTTATTTTATTACTCCTCTTGTGTGTTGTTTTAATCTCAAATTGACTTCTCCATTTGTAATTATCACACTCCCTTTATTGTGTTATTTAACTCTTGAGTAGAATTTTACATTTGTTGTTTATCCCAGTCCTTATGTGTTGTTTAACTCTCTAGTAGTGTTCTTCGTTTGTGATACTCTTATTCCTTCTGTGTATTGTTTAAATCACCAATAGATTTCTTCGTTGACATTATCCCACTCATTTAGTGTGTTGTTTAACTCTCGAGTAGACTAATTCGTTTGTTGGTCTTCACTCTCCAAAGTGTGTTGTTTATATCTCTCAAGTAGAGTAGTTCGTTTGTTGTTTATTCAACTCATATTGTGTTTTGTTTATCTCTCAAGATGAGTTCTTCGTTCGTTATTTTATTGTTCCTCCTGTGTGTTGTTTAAATCTCAAATTGAATTCTCCGTTTGTAATTAGCCCCCTCCTTTATTGTGTTGTTTAACTGTCGAGTAGAATTTTACATTTATTGTTTATCCCACTCCTATGTGTGTTGTTTAACTCTCAAGTAGTGTTCTTCGTTTGTGATACTCTTATTCCTTCAGTGTATTGTTTAAATCACGAATAGACTTCTTCGTTGACATTATCCCACTCCTTTAGTGTGTTGTTTAACTCTCGAGTGGACTTATTCATGTGTTGTTCTTCCCACTCCAAAGTGTGTTATTTTTATCTCTCAAGTAGAGTTGTTCGTTTGTTATTTATTCAAGTCCTTATGTGTTTTTTTTAAACTCTCTAGTAGAGTTCTTCGTTGGTTATTTTATTACTCCTCTTGTGTGTTGTTTAAATCTCAAATTGACTTCTCCAATTGTAATTATCCCACTCCCTTTATTGTGTTATTTAACTCTGGAGTAGAATTTTACATTTATTGTTTATCCCACTCCTTATGTGTGTTGTTTAACTCTCAAGTAGTGTTCTTCGTTTGTGATACTCTTATTCCTTCTGTGTATTGTTTAAATCACCAATAGACTTCTTCGTTGACATTATCCCACTCATTTAGTGTGTTGTTTAACTCCCCAGTAGACTTATTCGTTTGTTGTTCTTCCCTCTCCAAAGTGTGTTGTTTATATCTCTCAAGTAGAGTAGTTCGTTTGTTTTTTATTCAACTCATTTTGTGTTTTGTTTATCTCTCAATTTGAGTTCTTCGTTAGTTATTTTATTGTTCCTCATGTGTGTTGTTCAAATCTCAAATTCACTTCTCCGTTTGTAATTAGCCCCCTCCTTTATTGTGTTGTTTAACTGTCGAGTAGAATTTTACATTTATTGTTTATCCCACTCCCTATGTGTGTTGTTTAACTCTCAAGTAGTGTTCTTCGTTTGTGATACTCTTATTCCTTCCGTGTATTGTTTAAATCACAAATAGACTTCTTCGTTGACATTATTCCACTCCTTTAGTGTGTTGTTTAAATTCTCGAGTAGACTTATTCGTGTGTTGTTCTTCCCTCTCCAAAGTGTGTTGTTTTTATCTCTCAAGTAGAGTTGTTCGTTTGTTATTTATTCAACTCCTTATGTGTTTTTTTAAAGTCTAAAAAACAATTCTTCGTTCGTTATTTTATTACTTCTCTTGTGTGTTGTTTAAATCTCAATTTAAATCTCCGTTTGCAATTATCCCACTCCCTTTATTGTGTCATTTAACTCTTGAGTAGAATTTTACATTTGTTGTTTATCACAGTCCTTATCTGTGTTGTTTAACTCTCAAGTAGTGTTTTTCGTTTGTGATACTATTATTCCTTCAGTGTATTGTTTAAATCACGAATAGACTTCTTCGTTGACATTATCCCACTCCTTTAGTGTGTTGTTTAACTCTCGAGTGGACTTTTTCGTGTGTTGTTCTTCCCTCTCCAAAGTGTGGTGTTTTTTGTCTCTCAAGTAGAGTTGTTCGTTTGTTATTTATTCAACTCCTTATGTGTTTTTTTAAACTCTAAAAAAGAATTCTTCCTTCGTTATTTTATTACTTCTCTTGTGTGTTGTTTAAATCTCAAATTGACTTCTCCAATTGTAATTATCCCACTCCCTTTATTGTGTTATTTAACTCTTGAGTAGAGTTTTACATTTGTTGTTTATCCCAGTCCTTATGTGTTGTTTAACTCTCAAGTAGTGTTCTTCGTTTGTGATACTCTTATTCCTTCTGTGTATTATTTAAATCACCAATAGATTTCTTCGTTGACATTATCCCACTCATTTAGTGTGTTGTTTAACTCTCGAGTAGACATATTCGTTTGTTGTTCTTCCCTCTCCAAAGTGTGTTGTTTATATCTCTCAAGTAGAGTTGTTCGTTTGTTGTTTATTCAACTCATTTTGTGTTTTGTTTATCTCTCAAGTTGAGTTCTTCGTTCGTTATTTTATTGTTCCTCCTGTGTGTTGTTTAAATCTCAAATTGACTTCTCCGTTTATAATTAGCCCCCTCTTTTATTGTGTTGTTTAACTGTCGAGTAGAATTTTACATTTATTATTTATCCCACTCCCTATGTGTGTTGTTTAACTGTCAAGTAGTGTTCTTCGTTTGTGATACTCTTATTACTTCCGTGTATTGTTTAAATCAAAAATAGACTTCTTCGTTGACATTATCGCACTCCTTTAGCGCGTTGTTTAAATCTCGAGTAGACTTATTCGTGTGTTGTTTTACATTTGTTGTTTATCCCAGTCTTTATGTGTGTTGTTTAACTCTCCAGTAGTGTTCTTCGTTTGTGATACTCTTATTCCTTTTGTGTATTGTTTAAATCATGAATAGACTTCTTCATTGACATTATCCCACTCCTTTAGTGTGTTTTTTAACTCTCTAGTGGACTTATTCGTGTGTTGTTCTTCCTCTCCAACGTGTGGTTTTCATCTCTCAAGTAGAGTTGGTGCGTTTGTTATTTATTCAACTCCTTATGCGTTTTTTTTAAACTCTCAAGTAGAGTTCTTCGTTGGTTATTTTATTACTCCTCTTGTGTGTTGTTTTAATCTCAAATTGACTTCTCCGTTTGTAATTATCCCACTCCCTTTATTGTGTTATTTAACTCTTGAGTAGAATTTTACATTTGTTGTTTATCCCAGTCCTTATGTGTTGTTTAACTCTCTAGTAGTGTTCTTCGTTTGTCATACTCTTATTCCTTCTATGTATTGTTTAAATCACCAATAGATTTCTTCGTTGACATTATCCCACTCATTTAGTGTGTTGTTTAACTCTCGAGTAGACTAATTGGTTTGTTGGTCTTCACTCTCCAAAGTGTGTTGTTTATATCTCTCAAGTAGAGTAGTTCGTTTGTTGTTTATTCAACTCATATTGTGTTTTGTTTATCTCTCAAGATGAGTTCTTCGTTCGTTATTTTATTGTTCCTCCTGTGTGTTGTTTAAATCTCAAATTGACTTCTCCGTTTATAATTAGCCCCCTCTTTTATTGTGTTGTTTAACTGTCGAGTAGAATTTTACATTTATTATTTATCCCACTCCCTATGTGTGTTGTTTAACTGTCAAGTAGTGTTCTTCGTTTGTGATACTCTTATTACTTCCGTGTATTGTTTAAATCAAAAATAGACTTCTTCGTTGACATTATCGCACTCCTTTAGCGTGTTGTTTAAATCTCGAGTAGACTTATTCGTGTGTTGTTTTACATTTGTTGTTTATCCCAGTCTTTATGTGTGTTGTTTAACTCTCCAGTAGTGTTCTTCGTTTGTGATACTCTTATTCCTTTTGTGCATTGTTTAAATCATGAATAGACTTCTTCATTGACATTATCCCACTCCTTTAGTGTGTTTTTTAACTCTCTAGTGGACTTATTCGTGTGTTGTTCTTCCCTCTCCAACGTGTGTGGTTTTCATCTCTCAAGTAGAGTTGTTCGTTTGTTATTTATTCAACTCCTTATGCGTTTTTTTTAAACTCTCAAGTAGAGTTCTTCGTTGGTTATTTTATTACTCCTCTTGTGTGTTGTTTTAATCTCAAATTGACTTCTCCATTTGTAATTATCACACTCCCTTTATTGTGTTATTTAACTCTTGAGTAGAATTTTACATTTGTTGTTTATCCCAGTCCTTATGTGTTGTTTAACTCTCTTGTAGTGTTCTTCGTTTGTGATACTCTTATTCCTTCTGTGTATTGTTTAAATCACCAATAGATTTCTTCGTTGACATTATCCCACTCATTTAGTGTGTTGTTTAACTCTCGAGTAGACTAATTCGTTTGTTGGTCTTCACTCTCCAAAGTGTGTTGTTTATATCTCTCAAGTAGAGTAGTTCGTTTGTTGTTTATTCAACTCATATTGTGTTTTGTTTATCTCTCAAGATGAGTTCTTCGTTCGTTATTTTATTGTTCCTCCTGTGTGTTGTTTAAATCTCAAATTGAATTCTCCGTTTGTAATTAGCCCCCTCCTTTATTGTGTTGTTTAACTGTCGAGTAGAATTTTACATTTATTGTTTATCCCACTCCCTATGTGTGTTGTTTAACTCTCAAGTAGTGTTCTTCGTTTGTGATACTCTTATTCCTTCAGTGTATTGTTTAAATCACGAATAGACTTCTTCGTTGACATTATCCCACTCCTTTAGTGTGTTGTTTAACTCTCGAGTGGACTTATTCATGTGTTGTTCTTCCCACTCCAAAGTGTGTTATTTTTATCTCTCAAGTAGAGTTGTTCGTTTGTTATTTATTCAAGTCCTTATATGTTTTTTTTAAACTCTCTAGTAGAGTTCTTCGTTGGTTATTTTATTACTACTCTTGTGTGTTGTTTAAATCTCAAATTGACTTCTCCAATTGTAATTATCCCACTCCCTTTATTGTGTTATTTAACTCTTGAGTAGAATTTTACATTTATTGTTTATCCCACTCCTTATGTGTGTTGTTTAACTCTCAAGTAGTGTTCTTCGTTTGTGATACTCTTATTCCTTCTGTGTATTGTTTAAATCACCAATAGACTTCTTCGTTGACATTATCCCACTCATTTAGTGTGTTGTTTAACTCTCCAGTAGACTTATTCGTTTGTTGTTCTTCCCTCTCCAAAGTGTGTTGTTTATATCTCTCAAGTAGAGTAGTTCGTTTGTTTTTTATTCAACTCATTTTGTGTTTTGTTTATCTCTCAAGTTGAGTTCTTCGTTAGTTATTTTATTGTTCCTCATGTGTGTTGTTCAAATCTCAAATTCACTTCTCCGTTTGTAATTAGCCCCCTCCTTTATTGTGTTGTTTAACTGTCGAGTAGAATTTTACATTTATTGTTTATCCCACTCCCTATGTGTGTTGTTTAACTCTCAAGTAGTGTTCTTCGTTTGTGATACTCTTATTCCTTCCGTGTATTGTTTAAATCACAAATAGACTTCTTCGTTGAAATTATTCCACTCCTTTAATGTGTTGTTTAAATTCTCGAGTAGACTTATTCGTGTGTTGTTCTTCCCTCTCCAAAGTGTGTTGTTTTTATCTCTCAAGTGGAGTTGTTCGTTTGTTATTTATTCAACTCCTTATGTGTTTTTTTAAACTCTAAAAAACAATTCTTCGTTCGTTATTTTATTACTTCTCTTGTGTGTTGTTTAAATCTCAATTTAAATTCTCCGTTTGCAATTATCCCACTCCCTTTATTGTGTCATATAACTCTTGAGTAGAATTTTACATTTGTTGTTTATCACAGTCCTTATGCGTGTTGTTTAACTCTCAAGTAGTGTTTTTCGTTTGTGATACTATTATTCCTTCAGTGTATTGTTTAAATCACGAATAGACTTCTTCGTTGACATTATCCCACTCCTTTAGTGTGTTGTTAAACTCTCGAGTGGACTTTTTCGTGTGTTGTTCTTCCCTCTCCAAAGTGTGGTGTTTTTTATCTCTCAAGTAGAGTTGTTCGTTTGTTATTTATTCAACTCCTTATGTGTTTTTTTAAACTCCAAAAAAGAATTCTTCGTTCGTTATTTTATTACTTCTCTTGTGTGTTGTTTAAATCTCAAATTGACTTCTCCAATTGTAATTATCCCACTCCCTTTATTGTGTTATTTAACTCTTGAGTAGAGTTTTACATTTGTTGTTTATCCCAGTCCTTATGTGTTGTTTAACTCTCAAGTAGTGTTCTTCGTTTGTGATACTCTTATTCCTTCTGTGTATTATTTAAATCACCAATAGATTTCTTCGTTGACATTATCCCACTCATTTAGTGTGTTGTTTAACTCTCGAGTAGACTTATTCGTTTGTTGTTCTTCACTCTCCAAAGTGTGTTGTTTATATCTCTCAAGTAGAGTAGTTCGTTTGTTGTTTATTCAACTCATATTGTGTTTTGTTTATCGCTCAAGTTGAGTTCTTCGTTCGTTATTTTATTGTTCCTCCTGTGTGTTGTTTAAATCTCAAATTGACTTCTCCGTTTGTAATTAGCCCCCTCCTTTACTGTGTTGTTTAACTGTCGAGTAGAATTTTACATTCATTGTTTATCCCACTCCCTATGTGTGTTGTTTAACTCTCAAGTAGTGTTCTTCGTTTGTGATACTCTTATTCCTTCCGTGTATTGTTTAAATCACAAATAGACTTCTTCTTTGAGACATTACCCCACTCCTTTAGCGTGTTGTTTAAATCTCGAGTAGACTTATTCGTGTGTTGTTCTTCCCTCTCCAAAGTATGTTGTTCTTCCCTCTCGAGTAGAGTTGTTCGTTTGTTTTTTATTCAACTCCTTATGTGTTTTTTTAAGCTCTAAAAAAGAATTCTTCGCTCGTTATGTGTTGTTTAACTGTCGAGTAGAATTTTACATTTATTGTTTATTCCACTCCTTATGTGTGTTATTTAACTCTCAAGAAGTGTTATTCGTTTGTGATACTCCTGTTCTTTTTGTGTATTGTTTAAATCACGAATAGACTTCTTCATTGACATTATCCCACTCCTTTAGTGTGTTGTTTAACTCTCGAGTGGACTTATTCGTGTGTTGTTCTTCCCTCTCCAACGTGTGTTGTTTTCATCTCTCAAGTAGAGTTGTTCGTTTGTTATTTATTCAACTCCTTATGTGTTTTTTTTTAAATTCTCTAGTAGAGTTCTTCGTTGGTTATTTTAATACTACTCTTGTGTGTTGTTTAACTCTCAATTTGACTTCTCCGTTTGCAATTATCCCACTCCCTTTATTGTGTTATTTAACTCTAGAGTAGAATTTTACATTTGTTGTTTATCCCAGTCCTTATGTGTTGTTTAACTCTCGAGTGGACTTATTTGTGTGTTGTTCTTCCCTCTCCAAATTGTGTTGTTTTTATCTCTCAAGTAGAGTTGTTCGTTTGTCATGCTCTTATTCCTTCTGTGTATTATTTAAATCACTAATAGATTTCTTCGTTGACATTATCCCACTCATTTAGTGTGTTGTTTAACTCTCGAGTAGACTTATTCATTTGTTGTTCTTCCCTCTCCAAAGTGTGTTGTTTATATCTCTCAAGTCGAGTTGTTCGTTTGTTGTTTATACAACTCATTTTGTGTTTTGTATATCTCTCAAGTAGAGTTCTTCGTTCGTTATTTTATTGTTCCTCCTGTGTGTTGTTTTAATCTCAAACTGACTTCTCCGTTTGTAATCAACCCACTCCTTTATTGTGTTGTTTAACTGTCGAGTAGAATTTTACATTTATTGTTTATTCCACTCCTTATGTGTGTTGTTTAACTCTCAAGAAGTGTTCTTCGTTTGTGATACTCTTATTCCTTTTGTGTATTGTTTAAATCACGAATAGACTTCTTCATTGACATTATCCCACTCCTTTAGTGTGTTGTTTAACTCTCGAGTGGACTTATTCGTGTGTTGTTCTTCCCTCTCCAACGTGTGTTGTTTTTATCTGTCAAGTAGAGTTGTTCGTTTGTTGTTTATTCAACTCATTTGGTGTTTTGTTTATCTCTCAAGTAGAGTTCTTCGTTCGTTATTTTATTGTTCCTCCTGTGTGTTGTTTAAATGTCAAATTGACCTCTCCGTTTGTAATCAGCCCACTTCTTTATTGTGATGTTTAACTGTCGAGTAGAATTTTACATTTATTGTTCATTCCACTCCTTATGTGTGTTGTTTAACTCTCAAGAAGTGTTATTCGTTTGTGATACTCTTATTCCTTCTGTGTATTGTTTAAATCACCAATAGACTTCTTCGTTGACATTATCCCACTCATTTAGTGTGTTGTTTAACTCTCGAGTAGACTTATTCGTTTGTTGTTCTTCCCTCTCCAAAGAGTGTTCTTTATATGTCTCAAGTAGAGTTGTTCGTTTGTTGTTTATTAAACTCATTTTGTGTTTTGTTTATCTCTCAAGTTGAGTTCTTCGTTCGTTATTTTATTGTTCCTCCTGTGTGTAGTTTAAATATCAAATTGATTACTCCGTTTGTAATTAGCCCCCTCCTTTATTGTGTTGTTTATCTGTCAAGTAGAATTTTACATTTATTGTTTATCCCACTCACTATGTGTGTTGTTTAACTCTCAAGCAGTGTTCTTCGTTTGTGATACTCTTATTCCTTCCGTGTATTGTTTAATCCCAAATAGATTTCTTCGTTGACATTATCCCACTCCTTTAGTGTGTTGTTTAAATCTCGAGTAGACTTATTCGTGTGTAGTTCTTCCCTCTCCAAAGTGTGTTGTTTTTATCTCTCAAGTAGTGTTGTTCGTTTGTTATTTAATCAACTCCTTATGTGTTTGTTTAAACTCTCATGTAGAATTCTTCGGTCGTTATTTTATTACTCCACTTGTGTATTGTTTAAATCTCAATTTGACTTCTCCGTTTGTAATAATTATCCCACTCCCTTTATTGTGTTATTTAACTCTTGAGTAGAATTTTACATTTGATGTTTATCCCAGTCTTTATGTGTGTTGTTTAACTCTCCAGTAGTGTTATTCGTTTGTGATACTCTTATTCCTTCAGTGTATTGTTTAAATGACGAATAGTCTTCTTCGTTGACATTATCCCACTCCTTTAGTGTGTTGTTTAACTCTCGAGTGGACTTATTCGTGTGTTGTTCTTCCCTCTCCAAAGTGTGTTGTTTTTATCTCTCAAGTAGAGTTGTTCGTTTGTTATTTATTCAACTCATTATGTGTTTTTTTAAACTCTCAAGTAGAGTTCTTCGTTGGTTATTTTATTACTCCTTTTGTGTGTTGTTTTAATCTCAAATTGACTTCTCCGTTTGTAATTATCCCACTCCCTTTATTGTGTTATTTAACTCTTGAGTAGAATTTTACATTTGTTGTTTATCCCAGTCCTTATGTGTTGTTTAACTCTCTAGTAGTGTTCTTCATTTGTGATACTCTTATTCCTTCTGTGTATTGTTTAAATCACCAATAGATTTCTTCGTTGACATTATCCCACTCATTTAGTGTGTTGTTTAACTCTCGAGTAGACTTATTCGTTTGTTGTTCTTCACTCTCCAAAGTGTGTTGTTTATATCTCTCAAGTAGAGTAGTTCGTTTGTTGTTTATTCAACTCATATTGTGTTTTGTTTATCGCTCAAGTTGAGTTCTTCGTTCGTTATTTTATTGTTCCTCCTGTGTGTTGTTTAAATCTCAATTTGACTTCTCCGTTTGTAATTAGCCCCCTCCTTTATTGTGTTGTTTAACTGTCGAGTAGAATTTTACATTTATTGTTTATTCCACTCCTTATGTGTGTTGTTTAACTCTCAAGAAGTGTTCCTCGTTTGTGATACTCTTATTCCTTTTGTGTATTATTTAAATCACGAATAGACTTCTTCATTGACATTATCCCACTCCTTTAGTGTGTTGTTTAACTCTCGTGTGTGTTGAGGGGTAAACCTCTCAACACCAACACTACTACTGCAAGTAACCTAATCTAAGCTCCACCTCCAACTTGAAGTCCGGGAGAAGGCTTGTCCGAGAAAGGAAAAGGACTAAGTAGGGGGTGGTTAGGTTACCCGGATTGCCAAGGTCAATCCGGAAGGAAGCTTTACTCAAAGGAGAGATGATAGCTCTCAATGCAATAGTAATGGGAAAGGTATTATGGATGTCACTTATCACTTATCACTTGAATCTCCCCTTGAATGTCACCGTTTTCTAAGGTCTTGGACCTTGTGCTATATTTATAGTTATCATGTACTTATGATGAGGTTCATAAGATGATGCCAAGTGTATGATTCAGATATGGACACAATGCTACCTTTGGCCCATGGCCCATTAGTGAATACTAATCCAATACTAATTAATGGGCCGGGAGGGTAGTTTGGTCCTTTCCCTCTGAGAGTACTGTTCCGCATGTTGGGTCCGTGTTAGTCCCTCGAGAGACACATCTGCTTGGTTGATACGCCTGGGTGACTCGATGTGTCCCCGAGATGTCCTAGAGTCGCATCTCGATGGTTACATTATATCGTTTGGTCTTAAAGTAATGGTGGCGTCAGATTCTCTAAATGCAGTCCGCTAGGCATCTCTGTCTTGACATGGTCGAGTTTGAGATTCTTTCCTAGTTGTTCAGACTAGGCAGAATATAGTGACTTGACTGTTTGTCGATTCACTTTGGTCGGACCATGTGAGGTCTTGAATCAGCTGAATTAAGCCGTGATGCGCTTTAAGACATGCTCTATGGCGCCCTTAACGGATTGGACACATTTCCGTATCAACAGAGTGGACTTATTCGTGTGTTGTTCTTCCCTCTCCAACGTGTGTTGTTTTTATCTCTCAAGTAGAGTTGTTCGTTTGTTATTTATTCAACTCCTTATGTGTTTTTTTTAAACTCTCTAGTAGAGTTCTTCGTTGGTTATTTTATTACTCCTCTTGTATGTTGTTTAAATCTCAAATTGACTTCTCCAATTGTAACTATCCCACTCCCTTTATTGTGTTATTAAACTCTTGAGTAGAGTTTTACATTTGTTGTTTATCCCAGTCCTTATGTGTTGTTTAACTCTCAAGTAGTGTTCTTCGTTTGTGATACTCTTATTCCTTCTGTGTATTATTTAAATCACCAATAGATTTCTTCGTTGACATTATCCCACTCATTTAGTGTGTTGTTTAACTCTCGAGTAGACTTATTCGTTTGTTGTTCTTCCCTCTCCAAAGTGTGTTGTTTATATCTCTCAAGTAGAGTTGTTCGTTTGTTGTTTATTCAACTCATTTTGTGATTTGTTTATCTCTCAAGTTGAGTTCTTCGTTCGTTATTTTATTGTTCCTCCTGTGTGTTGTTTAAATCTCATATTGACTTCTCCGTTTATAATTAGCCCCCTCTTTTATTGTGTTGTTTAAGCATGGTAGAATTTTACATTTATTGTTTATCCCACTCCCTATGTGTTGTTTAGCTGTCAGTAGTGTTCTTCGTTTGTGATACTCTTATTATTACATGTATTGTTTAAATCACAAATAGACTTCTTCGTTGACATTATCCCACTCCTTTAGCGTGTTGTTTAAATCTCGAGTAGACTTCTTCGTGTGTTGTTTTACATTTGTTGTTTATCCCAGTCTTTATGTGTGTTGTTGAACTCTCCAGTAGTGTTCTTCGTTTGTGATACTCTTATTCCTTTTGTGTATTGTTTAATACATGAATAGACTTCTTCATTGACATTATCCCACTCCTTTAGTGTGTTTTTTTAACTTTCGAGTGGACTTATTCGTGTGTTGTTCTTCCCTCTCCAACGTGTGTGGTTTTCATCTCTCAAGTAGAGTTGTTCGTTTGTTATTTATTCAACTCCTTATGTGTTTTTTTTAAACTCTCAAGTAGAGTTCTTCATTGGTTATTTTATTACTCCTGTTGTGTGTTGTTTTAATCTCAAATTGACTTCTTCGTTTGTAATTATCCCACTCCCTTTATTGTGTTATTTAACTCTTGAGTAGAATTTTACATTTGTTGTTTATCCCAGTCCTTCTGTGTTGTTTAACTCTCTAGTAGTGTTCTTCGTTTGTGATACTCTTATTCCTTCTGTGTATTGTTTAAATCACCAATAGACTTCTTCGTTGACATTATTCCACTCCTTTAGTGTGTTGTTTTTAACTCTCGAGTAGACTAATTCGTTTATTGGTCTTCACTCTCCAAAGTGTGTTGTTTATATCTCTCAAGTAGAGTAGTTCGTTTGTTGTTTATTCAACTCATATTGTGTTTTGTTTATCTCTCAAGTTGAGTTCTTCGTTCGTTATTTTATTGTTCCTCCTGTGTGTTGTTTAAATCTCAAATTGAATTCTCCGTTTGTAATTATCCCACTCCCTTTATTGTGTTATTTAACTCTTGAGTAGAATTTTACATTTGTTGTTTATCCCAGTCCTGATGTGTGTTGTTTAACTCTCAAGTAGTGTTTTTCGTTTGTGATACTCTTATTCCTTCAGTGTATTGTTTAAATCACGAATAGACTTCTTCGTTGACATTATCCCACTCCTTTAGTGTGTTGTTTAACTCTCGAGTGGACTTATTCGTGTGTTGTTCTTCCGACTCCAAAGTGTGTTATTTTTATCTCTCAAGTAGAGTTGTTCGTTTGTTATTTATTCAACTCCTTATGTGTTTTTTTTAAACTCTCTAGTAGAGTTCTTCGTTGGTTATTTTATTACTCCTCTTGTGTGTTGTTTAAATCTCAAATTGACTTCTCCAATTGTAATTATCCCACTCCCTTTATTGTGTTATTTAACTCTTCAGTAGAATTTTACATTTATTGTTAATCCCACTCCTTATGTGTGTTGTTTAACTCTCAAGTAGTGTTCTTCGTTTGTGATACTCTTATTCCTTCTGTGTATTGTTTAAATCATGAATAGACTTCTTCGTTGACATTATCCCACTCCTTTAGTGTATTGTTTAACTCTCGAGTGGACTTTTTCGTGTGTTGTTCTTCCCTCTCCAAAGTGTGTTGTTTTTATCTCTCAAGTAGAGTTGTTCGTTTGTTATTTATTCAACTCCTTATGTGTTTTTTTAAACTCTAAAAAAGAATTCTTCGTTCGTTATTTATTACTTCTCTTGTGTGTTGTTTAAATCTCAAATTGACTTCTCCAATTGTAATTATCCCACTCCCTTTATTATGTTATTTAACTCTTGAGTAGAGTTTTACATTTGTTGTTTATCCCAGTCCATATGTGTTGTTTAACTCTCAAGTAGTGTTCTTCGTTTGTGATACTCTTATTCCTTCTGTGTATTATTTAAATCACCAATAGATTTCTTCGTTGACATTATCCCACACATTTAGTGTGTTGTTTAACTCTCGAGTAGACATATTCGTTTGTTGTTCTTCCCTCTCCAAAGTGTGTTGTTTATATCTCTCAAGTAGAGTTGTTCATTTGTTGTTTATTCAACTCATTTTGTGTTTTGTTTATCTCTCAAGTTGAGTTCTTCGTTTGTTATTTTATTGTTCCTCCTGTGTGTTGTTTAAATCTCAAATTGACATCTCTGTTTATAATTAGCCCCCTCTTTTATTGTGTTGTTTAACTATCGAGTAGAATTTTATATTTATTGTTTATCCCACTCCCTATGTGTGTTTAGCTGTCAGTAGTGTTCTTCGTGTGTGATACTCTTATTACTTCCGTATTGTTTAAATCACAAATACAAATAGACTTCTTCGTTGACATTATCCTCCTTTAGCGTGTTGTTTAAATCTCGAGTAGACTTATTAGGTGTGTTGTTTTACATTTGTTGTTTATCCCAGTCTTTATGTGTGTTGTTTAACTCTCCAGTAGTGTTCTTCGTTTGTGATACTCTTATTCCTTTTGTGTATTGTTTAAATCACGAATAGACTTCTTCATTGACATTATCCCACTCGTTTAGTGTGTTTTTTTAACTCTCGAGTGGACTTATTCGTGTGTTGTTCTTCCCTCTCCAACGTGTGTGGTTTTCATCTCTCAAGTAGAGTTGTTCGTTTGTTATTTATTCAACTCCTTATGTGTTTTTTTTAAACTCTCAAGTAGAGTTCTTCGTTGGTTATTTTATTACTCCTCTTGTGTGTTGTTTTAATCTCAAATTGACTTCTCCGTTTGTAATTATCCCACTCCCTTTATTATGTTATTTAACTCTTGAGTAGAATTTTACATTTGTTGTTTATCCCAGTCCTTATGTGTTGTTTAACTCTCTAGTAGTGTTCTTCGTTTGTGATACTCTTATTCCTTCTGTGTATTGTTTAAATCACCCATAGATTTCTTCGTTGACATTATCCCACTCATTTAGTGTGTTGTTTAACTCTCGAGTAGACTAATTCGTTTGTTGGTCTTCACTCTCCAAAGTGTGTTGTTTATATCTCTCAAGTAGAGTAGTTCGTTTGTTGTTTATTCAACTCATATTGTGTTTTGTTTATCTCTCAAGTTGAGTTCTTCGTTAGTTATTTTATTGTTCCTCATGTGTGTTGTTCAAATCTCAAATTCACTTCTCCGTTTGTAATGAGCCCCCTCCTTTATTGTGTTGTTTAATTGTCGAGTAGAATTTTACATTTATTGTTTATCCCACTCCCTATGTGTGTTGTTTTACTCTCAAGTAGTGTTCTTCGTTTGTGATACTCTTATTCCTTCCGTGTATTGTTTAAATCACAAATAGACTTCTTCGTTGAAATTATTCCACTCCTTTAGTGTGTTGTTTAAATTCTCGAGTAGACTTATTCGTGTGTTGTTCTTCCCTCTCCAAAGTGTGTTGTTTTTATCTCTCAAGTAGAGTTGTTCGTTTGTTATTTATTCAATCCTTATGTGTTTTTTTAAACTCTAAAAAACAATTCTTCGTTCGTTATTTTATTACTTCTCTTGTATGTTGTTTAAATCTCAATTTAAATTCTCCGTTTGCAATTATCCCACTCCCTTTATTGTGTCATTTAACTCTTGAGTAGAATTTTAAATTTGTTGTTTATCACAGTCCTTATGTGTGCTGTTTAACTCTCAAGTAGTGTTTTTCGTTTGTGATACTATTATTCCTTCAATGTATTGTTTAAATCACGAATAGACTTCTTCGTTGACATTATCCCACTCCTTTAGTGTGTTGTTTAACTCTCGAGTGGACTTTTTCGTGTGTTGTTCTTCCCTCTCCAAAGTGTGGTGTTTTTTATCTCTCAAGTAGAGTTGTTCGTTTGTTATTTATTCAACTCCTTATGTGTTTTTTTAAACTCTAAAAAAGAATTCTTCGTTCGTTATTTTATTACTTCTCTTGTGTGTTGCTTAAATCTCAAATTGACTTCTCCAATTGTAATTATCCCACTCCCTTTATTGTGTTATTTAACTCTTGAGTAGAGTTTTACATTTGTTGTTTATCCCAGTCCTTATGTGTTGTTTAACTCTCAAGTAGTGTTCTTCGTTTGTGATACTCTTATTCCTTCTGTGTATTATTTAAATCACCAATAGATTTCTTCGTTGACATTATCCCACTCATTTAGTGTGTTGTTTAACTCTCGAGTAGACATATTCTTTTGTTGTTCTTCCCTCTCCAAAGTTTGTTGTTTTTATCTCTCGAGTAGAGTTGTTCGCTTGTTATATATTCAACTCCTTATGTGTTTTTTTAAACTCTCAAGTAGAGTTCTGCGTTGGTTATTTTATTACGCCTCTTGTGTGTTGTTTAAATTTCAAATTGACTTCTCCGTTTGTAATTAGCCCTTCCTTTATAGTGTTGTTTAACTGTCGAGTAGAATTTTACATTTATTGTTTATCCCACTCCTTATGTGTTGTTTAACTCTCAAGAAGTGTTCTTCGTTTGTGATACTCTTAGTCCTTTTGTGTATTGTTTAAATCACGAATAGACTTCTTCATTGACGTTATCCCACTCCTTTAGTGTGTTGTTTAACTCTCGAGTGGACTTATTCGTGTGTTGTGCTTCCCTCTCCAACATGTATGGTTTTTATCTCTCAAGTAGAGTTGTTCGTTTGTTATTTATTCAACTCCTTATGTGTTTTTTTTAAACTCTCTAGTAGAGTTCTTCGTTGGTTATTTTATTACTCCTCTTGTGTGTTGTTTAAATCTCAAATTGACTTCTCCAATTGTAATTATCCCTCCCTTTATTGTGTTATTTAACTCTTGGTAGAGTTTTACATTTGTTGTTTATCCCAGTCCTTATGTGTTGTTTAATTCTCAAGTAGTGTTCTTCGTTTGTGATACTCGTATTCCTTCTGTGTATTATTTAAATCACCAATAGATTTCTTCATTGACATTATCCCACTCATTTAGTGTGTTGTTTAACTCTCGAGTAGACTTATTCGTTTGTTGTTCATCCCTCTCCAAAGTGTGTTGTTTATATCTCTCAATTGAGTTGGTCGTTTGTTGTTTATTCAACTCATTTTGTGTTTTGTTTATCTCTCAAGTTGAGTTCTTAGATTTTATTTTATTACTCCTCTTGTGTTGTTTAAATCTCAAAATTCACTTCTCCGTTTGTAATGAGCCCTCCCTTTATTGTGTTGTTTAATTGTTGGTAGAATTTTACATTTATTGTTTATCCCACTCCTTATGTGTGTTTTAACTCTCAGTAGTGTTCTTCGTTTGTGATACTCTTATTCCTTCCGTGTATTGTTTAATCCCAAATAGACTTCTTCGTTGACATTATCCCACTCCTTTAGTGTGTTGTTTAAATCTCGAGTAGACTTATTCGTGTGTAGTTCTTCCCTCTCCAAAGTGTGTTGTTTTTATCTCTGAAGTAGTGTTGTTCGTTTGTTATTTATTCAACTCCTTATGTGTTTGTTTAAACTCTCAAGTATAATTCTTCGTTCGTTATTTTATTACTCCTCTTGTGTGTTGTTTAAATCTCAATTTAAATTCTCCGTTTGCAATTATCCCTCCCTTTATTGTGTCATTTAACTCTTGAGTAGAATTTTAAATTTGTTGTTTATCCAGTCCTTATGTGTGCTGTTTAACTCTCAAGTAGTGTTTTTCGTTTGTGATACTATTATTCCTTCAATGTATTGTTTAAATCACGAATAGACTTCTTCGTTGACATTATCCCACTCATTTAGTGTGTTGTTTAACTCTCGAGTGGACTTTTTAGTGTGTTGTTCTTCCCTCTCCAAAGTGTGGTGTTTTTATCTCAAGTAGAGTTGTTAGTTTGTTATTTATTCAACTCCGTAGTAGTTTTTTTAAACTCTAAAGTAGAATTCTTCTTTCGTTATTTTATTACTACTCTTGTGTGTTGATTAAATCTCAAATTGACTTCTCCAATTGTAATTATCCCTCCCTTTATTGTGTTATTTAACTCTTGGTAGAATTTTACATTTGTTGTTTATCCAGTCCTTATGTGTTGTTTAACTCTCAAGTAGTGTTCTTCGTTTGTGATACTCTTATTCCTTACATGTATTATTTAAATCGAATAGATTTCTTCGTTGACATTATCCCACTCATTTAGTGTGTTGTTTAACTCTCAGTAGACTTATTCTTTTGTTGTTCTTCCCTCTCCAAAGTTTGTTGTTTTATCTCTCAAGTAGAGTTGTTCGTTTGTTATATATTCAACTCCTTATGTGTTTTTTAAACTCTCAAGTAGAGTTCTTGTTGGTTATTTTATTACTCCTCTTGTGTGTTGTTTAAATTTCAATTTGTCTTCTCCGTTTGTAATTAGCCCTTCCTTTATTGTGTTGTTTAACTCTTGGTAAATTTTACATTTATTGTTTATCCCACTCCTTATGTGTTGTTTAACTCTCAAATAGTGTTATTCGTTTGTGTTACTCTTTGTGCTTACGTGTTTTGTTTAAATCACGAATAGACTTCTTTGTTGACCTTATCCCACTCCTTTAGTGTGTTGTTTTACTGTCAAGTGGACTTATTCTGTGTTGTGCTTCCCTCTCCAACATGTGTTGTTTTTATCTCTCAAGTAGAGTTGTTAGTTTGTTATTTATTCAACTCCTTATGTGTTTTTTAAACTCTCTAGTAGAGTTCTTCGTTGGTTTATTTATTACTCCTCTTGTGTGTTGTTTAAATCTCAATTTGACTTCTCCGTTTGTAATTATCCCTCCCTTTATTGTGTTATTTAACTCTTGGTAGAGTTTTACATTTGTTGTTTATCCAGTCCTTATGTGTGTTGTTTAATTCTCAGTAGTGTTCTTCGTTTGTGATACTCTTATTCCTTGTGTATTATTTAAATCACCAATAGATTTCTTCGTTGACATTATCCCACTCATTTAGTGTGTTGTTTAACTCTCAGTAGACTTATTCTTGTGTTGTTCTTCCCTCTCCAAAGTGTGTTGTTTTATCTCTCAAGTGAGTTGTTAGTTTGTTATTTATTCAACTCATTTTGTGTTTTTTATCTCTCAAGTAGAGTTCTTCGTTCGTTATTTTATTACTCCTCTTGTGTGTTGTTTAAATCTCAATTTGACTTCTCCGTTTGTAACTATCCCACTCCCTTTATTGTGTTATTTAACTCTTGAGTAGAAGTTTACATTTGTTGTTTATCCACTCCTTATGTGTTGTTTAACTCTCAAGTAGTATTCTTCGTTTGTGATACTCTTATTCCTTCCGTGTATTGTTTAAATCACAATAGACTTCTTCGTTGACATTATCCCACTCCTTTGGTGTGTTGTTTAACTCTCGAGTGGACTTATTCTTCTGTTGTTCTTCCCTCTCCAAGTGTGTAGTTTTGATCTCTCAAGTAGAGTTGTTCGTTTGTTATTTACTCAACTCCTTATGTGTTTATGTAAACTCTCAAGTAGAGTTCTTCGTTTGTTATTTTATTACTCCTCTTGTGTGTTGTTTAAATCTCAATTTGACTTGTCCGTTTGTAATTATCCCACTCCCTTTATTGTGTTATTTAACTCTTGAGTAGAAGTTTACATTTGTTGTTTATCTCTGTCCTTATGTGTTGTTTAACTCTCAAGTAGTGTTCTTCGTTTGTGATACTCTTTTCCTTCATGTATTATTTAAATCACCAATAGACTTCTTCGTTGACATTATCCCACTCCTTTAGTGTGTTGTTTAAATCTCGAGTAGACTTATTCTTGTGTTGTTCTTCCCTCTCCAAAGTGTGTTGTTTATATCTCTCAAGTAGAGTTGTTCGTTTGTTATTTATTCAACTCATTTTGTGTTTTGTAAACTCTCAAGTAGAGTTCTTATTCGTTATTTTATTACTCCTCTTGTGTGTTGTATAAATCTCAATTTCACATCTCCGTTTGTAATTATCCCCTCCCTTTATTGTGTTATTTAACTCTTGGTAGAATTTTACATTTGTTGTTTATCCAGTCCTTATGTGTGTTGTTTAACTCTCAAGTAGTGTTCTTCATTTGTGATACTCTTATTCCTTTGTGTATTGTTTAAATCACGAATAGACTTCTTCATTGACATTATCCCACTCCTTTAGTGTGTTGTTTAACTCTCGAGTAGACTTATTAGTGTGTTGTTCTTCCCTCTCCAAAGTGTGTTGTTTTATCTCTCAAGTAGAGTTGTTAGTTTGTTATTTATTGAACTCCTTATGTGTTTTTAAACTCTCAAGTAGAATTCTTGATTCGTTATTTTATTACTCCTCTTGTGTGTTGTTTAAATCTCAATTTGACTTCTCCGTTTGTAATTATCCCTCCCTTTATTGTGTTATTTAACTCTTGGTAAATTTTACATTTGTTGTTTATCCAGTCCTTATGTGTTGTTTAACTCTCAGTAGTGTTCTTCGTTTGTGATACTCTTATTCCTTCGTGTATTGTTTAAATCACGAATAGACTTCTTCGTTGACATTATCCCACTCCTTTAGTGTGTTGTTTAACTCTCGAGTAGACTTATTCTTGTATTGTTCTTCCCTCTCCAAAGTGTGTTGTTTTATCTCTCAAGTAGAGTTGTTAGTTTATTATTTATTCAACTCCTTATGTGTTTTTGTAAACTCTCAAGTAGAGTTCTTAGATTCGTTATTTTATTACTCCTCTTGTGTGTTGTTTAAATCTCAATTTGACTTCTCCGTTTGTAATTATCCCTCCTTTATTGTGTTGTTTAACTCTTGGTAGAATTTTACATTTATTGTTTATCCAGTCCTTATGTGTTGTTTAACTCTCAGTAGTGTTCTTCGTTTGTGATACTCTTATTCCTTCCGTGTATTTAAATCACAATAGACTTCTTCGTTGACATTATCCACTCCTTTAGTGTGTTGTTTAAATCTCGAGTAGACTTATTAGTGTGTTGTTCTTCCCTCTCCAAAGTGTGTTGTTTTATCTCTCAAGTAGAGTTGTTCGTTTGTTATTTATTCAACTCCTGATGTGTTTTTAAACTCTCAAGTAGAATTCTTCGTTCGTTATTTTATTACTTCTCTTGTGTGTTGCTTAAATCTCAATTTGACTTCTCCGTTTGTAATTATCCCACTCCCTTTATTGTGTATTTAACTCTTGCGTAGAATTTTACATTTATTGTTTATCCAGTCCTTATGTGTTGTTTAACTCTCAAGTAGTGTTCTTCGTTTGTGATACTCTTATTCCTTCATGTATTGTTTAAATCACCAATAGACTTCTTCGTTGACATTATCCCACTCCTTTAGTGTGTTGTTTAAATCTCGAGTAGACTTATTCGTGTGTAGTTCTTCCCTCTCCAAAGTGTGTTGTTTTTATCTCTCAAGTAGAGTTGTTACGTTTGTTATTTATTCAACACCTTATGTGTTTTTGTAAACTCTCAAGTAGAGTTCTTCGTTCGTAATTTTATTACTCCTCTTGTGTGTTGTTTAAATCTCAATTTGACTTCTCCGTTTCTAATTATCCCACTCCCTTTATTGTGTTATTTAACTCTTGAGTAGAATTTTACATTTGTTGTTTATCCCAGTCCTTATGTGTTGTTTAACTCTCAAGTAGTGTTCTTCGTTTGCGATACTCTTATTCCTTCTGTGTATTGTTTAAATCACCAATAGACTTCTTCGTTGACATTATCCCACTCCTTTGGTGTGTTGTTTAAATCTCGAGTAGACTTATTCGTGTATTGTTCTTCCCTCTCCAAAGTGTGTTGTTTTTATCTCTCAATTAGAGTTGTTCGTTTGTTATTTATTCAACTCATGTGTTTTTTTTAAACTCTCAAGTAGAATTCTTCGTTCGTTATTTTATTACTCATCTTGTGTGTTGGTTAAATCTCAAATTGACTTCTCCGTTTGTAATCATCCCACTCCCTTTATTGTGTTATTTAACTCCTGAGTAGAATTTTACATTTGTTGTTTATCCAGTCCTTATGTGTGTTGTTTAATTCTCAAGTAGTGTTCTTCGTTTGTGATACTCTTTTTCCTTCCGTGTATTGTTTAAATCACGAATAGACTTCTTCGTTGACATTATCCCACTCCTTTAGTGTGTTGTTTAACTCTCAAGTGGACTTATTCTTGTGTTGTTCTTCCCTCTCCAAAGTGTGTTGTTTTTATCTATCAAGTAGAGTTGTTCGTTTGTTATTTATTCAACTCCTTATGTGTTTTTGTAAACTCTCAAGTAGAGTTCTTCGTTCGTTATTTGATTACTCCTCTTGTGTGTCGTTTAAATCTCAGTTTGACTTCTCTGTTTGTAAGTATTCCACTCCCTTTATTGTGTTATTTAACTCTTGAGTAGAATTTTACATTTGTTGTTTATCCCAGTCCTTATGTGTTGTTTAACTCTCAAGTAGTGTTCTTCGTTTGTGATACTCTTTTTCCTTCCGTGTATTGTTTAAATCACGAATAGACTTCTTCGTTGACATTATCCACTCCTTTGGTGTGTTGTTTAACTCTCAGTAGACTTATTCTTGTGTTGTTCTTCCCTCTCCAAAGTGTGTTGTTTTATCTCTCAAGTAGAGTTGTTAGTTTGTTATTTATTCAACTCCTTATGTGTTTTTAAACTCTCAAGTAGAATTCTTGATTCGTTATTTTATTACTCCTCTTGTGTTGTTTAAATCTCAATTTGACTTCTCCGTTTGTAATTATCCCTCCTTTATTGTGTTATTTAACTCTTGGTAGAATTTTACATTTGTTGTTTATCCAGTCCTTATGTGTTGTTTAACTCTCAAGTAGTGTTATTCGTTTGTGATACTCTTATTCCTTCAGTGTATTGTTTAAATCGCGAATAGACTTCTTCGTTGACATTATCAGACTCCTTTAGTGTGTTGTTTAACTCTCAGTAGACTTATTCTTGTTGTTCTTCCCTCTCCAAAGTGTGTTGTTTTATCTCTCAAGTAGAGTTGTTCGTTTGTTATTTATTCAACTCCTTATGTGTTTGTAAACTCTCAAGTAGAGTTCTTCGTTTATATTTATTACTCCTCTTGTGTGTTGTTTAAATCTCAATCTGACTTCTCCGTTTGTAATTATCCCTCCCTTTATTGTGTTGTTTAACTCTTGGTAAATTTTACATTTGTTGTTTATCCAGTCCTTATGTGTGTTGTTTAACTCTCAAGTAGTGTTCTTAGTTTGTGATACTCTTATTCCTTACATGTATTGTTTAAATCACAAATAGACTTCTTCGTTGACATTATCCCACTCCTTTGGTGTGTTGTTTAAATCTCAGTAGACTTATTAGGTGTTGTTCTTCCCTCTCCAAAGTGTGTTGTTTTATCTCTCAAGTAGAGTTGTTAGTTTGTTATTTATTCAACTCCTTATGTGTTTTTTAAACTCTCAAGTAGAATTCTTGATCGTTATTTTATTACTCCTCTTGTGTGTTGTTTAAATCTCAATTTGACTTGTCCGTTTGTAATTATCCCACTCCTTTGTTGTGTTATTTAACTCTTGGTAGAATTTTACATTTATTGTTTATCCAGTCCTTATGTGTTGTTTAACTCTCAGTAGTGTTATTCGTTTGTGATACTCTTATTCCATCAGTGTATTGTTTAAATCACGAAAAGACTTCTTCGTTGACATTATCAGACTCCTTTAGTGTGTTGTTTAACTCTCAAGTGGACATATTCTTGAGTTGTTCTTCCCTCTCCAAAGTGTGTTGTTTTTATCTCTCAAGTAGAGTTGTTTGTTTGTTATTTATTCAACACCTTATGTGTTTTTGTAAACTCTCAAGTAGAGTTCTTCGTTCGTAATTTTATTACTCCTCTTGTGTGTTGTTTAAATCTCAATTTGACTTCTCCGTTTCTAATTATCCCACTCCCTTTATTGTGTTATTTAACTCTTGAGTAGAATTTTACATTTGTTGTTTATCCCAGTCCTTATGTGTTGTTTAATTCACAAGTAGTGTTCTTCGTTTGTGATACTCGTATTCCTTCTGTGTATTGTTTAAATCACAAATAGACTTCTTCGTTGACATTATCCCACTCCTTTGGTGTGTTGTTTAAATCTCGAGTAGACTTATTCGTGTGTTGTTCTTCCCTCTCCAAAGTGTGTTGTTTTTATGTCTCAAGTAGAGTTGTTCGCTTGTTGTTTATTCAACTCCTTATGTGTTTTTTAAACTCTCAAGTAGAGTTCTTCGTTCGTTATTTTATTACTCCTCTTGTGTGTTGTTTAAATGTCAATTTGACTTCTCCGTTTGTAACTATCCCTCCCTTTATTGTGTTATTTAACTCTTGGTAGAATTTTACATTTGTTGTTTATCCAGTCCTTATGTGTGTTGTTTAACTCTCAAGTAGTGTTCTTCGTTTGTGATACTCTTTTCCTTCGTGTATTGTTTAAATCACGAATAGACTTCTTCGTTGACATTATCCCACTCCTTTAGTGTGTTGTTTAACTCTCAGTAGACTTATTCTTGTGTTGTTCTTCCCTCTCCAAAGTGTGTGTTTTTTATCTCTCAAGTAGAGTTGTTGTTTGTTATTTATTCAACTCCTTATGTGTTTTTAAACTCTCAAGTAGAGTTCTTCGTTCGTTATTTTATTACTCCTCTTGTCTGTTGTTTAAATCTCAATTTGACTTGTCCGTTTGTAATTATCCCTCCCTTTGTTGTGTTATTTAACTCTTGGTAGAATTTTACATTTGTTGTTTATCCAGTCCTTATGTGTTGTTTAACTCTCAGTAGTGTTCTTCGTTTGTGATACTCTTATTCCTTCCGTGTATTGTTTAAATCACGAATAGACTTCTTCGTTGACATTATCCCACTCCTTTAGTGTGTTATTTAACTCTCAGTAGACTTATTCTTGTGTTGTTCTTCCCTCTCCAAAGTGTGTTGTTTTATCTCTCAAGTAGAGTTGTTCGTTTGTTATTTATTCAACTCCTTATGTGTTTTTCTAAACTCTCAAGTAGAATTCTTCGGTCGTTATTTTATTACTCCTCTTGTGTGTTGTTTAAATCTCAATTTGACTTCTCCGTTTGTAATTATCCCTCCCTTTATTGTGTTATTTAACTCTTGGTAGAATTTTACATTTGTTGTTTATCCAGTCCTTATGTGTTGTTTAACTCTCAGTAGTGTTCTTCGTTTGTGATACACTTATACCTTCTGTGTATTGTTTAAATCACCAATAGACATCTTCGTTGACATTATCCACTCCTTTGGTGTGTTGTTTAACTCTCAGTAGACTTATTCTTGTGTTGTTCTTCCCTCTCCAAAGTGTGTTGTTTTATCTCTCAAGTAGAGTTGTTCGTTTGTTATTTATTCAAGTCCTTATTAGTTTTTTTAAACTCTCAAGTAGAGTTCTTCTTTATTTATTTTATTACTCCTCTTGTGTGTTGTTTAAATCTCAATTTTACTTCAACTTTTGTAATTATCCCTCCCTTTATTGTGTTGTTTAACTCTTGGTAGAATTTTACATTTGTTGTTTATCCAGTCCTTATGTGTTGTTTAACTCTCAGTAGTGTTCTTCGTTTGTGATACTCTTATTCCTTGTGTATTGTTTAAATCACGAATAGACTTCTTCGTTGACATTATCCACTCCTTTAGTGTGTTGTTTAACTCTCAGTAGACTTATTCTTGTGTTGTTCTTCCCTCTCCAAAGTGTGTTGTTTTATCTCTCAAGTAGAGTTGTTTGTTTATTTATTCAACTCCTTTTGTGTTTTTTAAACTCTCAAGTAGAGTTCTTATTCGTTATTTTATTACTCCTCTTGTGTGTTGTTTAAATCTCAATTTGACTTCTCGTTTGTAATTATCCCTCCCTTTATTGTGTTATTTAACTCTTGGTAAATTTTACATTTGTTGTTTATCCAGTCCTTATGTGTTGTTTAACTCTGCAGTAGTGTTCTTCGTTTGTGATACTCTTATTCCTTCTGTGTATTGTTTAAATCACCAATAGACTTCTTCGTTGACATTATCCCACTCCTTTGGTGTTTTGTTTAAATCTCAGTAGACTTATTAGTGTGTTGTTCTTCCCTCTCCAAAGTGTGTTGTTTTATCTCTCAAGTAGAGTTGTTAGTTTGTTATTTATTCAACTCCTTATGTGTTTTTTAAACTCTCAAGTAGAGTTCTTAGTTAGTTATTTTATTACTCCTCTTGTGTGTTGTTTAAATCTCAATTTGACTTCTCGTTTGTAATTATCCTCCCTTTGTTGTGTTATTTAACTCTTGGTAGAATTTTACATTTGTTGTTTATCCAGTCCTTATGTGTTGTTTAACTCTCAAGTAGTGTTCTTAGTTTGTGATACTCTTATTCCTTCCGTGTATTGTTTAAATCAATAGACTTCTTCGTTGACATTATCCCTCCTTTAGTGTGTTGTTTAACTCTCAGTAGACTTATTCTTGTGTTGTTCTTCCCTCTCCAAAGTGTGTTGTTTTTATCTCTCAAGTAGAGTTGTTAGTGTGTTATTTATTCAACTCCTTATGTGTTTTTTAAACTCTCAAGTAGAATTCTTGATTCGTTATTTTATTACTCCTCTTGTGTGTTGTTTAAATCTCAATTTGACTTCTCCGTTTGCAATTATCCCACTCCCTTTATTGTGTTATTTAACTCTTGGTAAATTTTACATTTGTTGTTTATCCCAGTCCTTCTGTGTGTTGTTTAACTCTCAAGTAGTGTTCTTCGTTTGTGATACTCTTTTTCCTTACGTGTATTGTTTAAATCACGAATAGACTTCTTTGTTGACATTATCCCACTCCTTTAGTGTGTTGTTTAACTGTCAAGTGGACTTATTCTTCTGTTGTTCTTCCCTCTCCAAAGTGTGTTGTTTTTATCTCTCAAATAGAGTTGTTCGTTTGTTATTTATTCAACTCCTTATGTGTTTTTGTAAACTCTCAAGTAGAGTTCTTCGTTCGTTATTTTATTACTCCTCGTGTGTGTTGTTTAAATCTAAATTTGACTTCTCCGTTTGTAATTATCCCACTCCCTTTATTGTGTTATTTAACTCTTGAGTAGAATTTTACATTTGTTGTTTATCCCAGTCCTTATGTGTTGTTTAACTCTCAAGTAGTGTTCTTCGTCTGTGATACTCTTATTCCTTCTGCGTATTGTTTAAATCACCAATAGACTTCTTCATTGACACTTCCCACTCCTTTGGTGTGTTGTTTAAATCTCGAGTAGACTTATTCGTGTATTGTTCTAATATTAGATTAGCTACGAGCTCGACTTAGCGTCGATGAGCTGGAAGAAAGAGCCGTGATCTGGGCCTTAGCCTGTATTTTATGCCAGCGAGAAGCGTTGGCGTCTGAACTTTCAAGAAACAAGGCAGGTGATTGGGTTTCATGAGCAGTATTCAAAACAAAGGCAGGGGGAGGCGAATTTGCGAAAGCTTGGACCAGGTGGGAAGGTCCTTTAAAATCCACAAGGTAGTAGGCCAGACCTTCTGAAGCTCAAAACCCGAAGGAATGACGGATATGGCAATGATTTGGAAACGCATACGTCCACTTTAAAAGTACTTTTTGATACTTGTTCTTTGATTGATCTTTTGTTGAAAACACCCAGGCAATGACTAGAAGGGCAAATCGGATTATCTAACCAATGGCCGGTTAAAGATGCGCCCCCACCACCACCCCCACGCCCATTCGCGTCTTGCGGAAACGCATGAGAGACACTTGACTGATAGTCTCCACTCCCTTGATGTTCACCCGATCCATGTGTAACATGGGCATACATCCTCGGTGAAGGTACAACTGTTCACATATATCCATGAGATTGATTTCTCACTTACAATCCGCCGACACAACCAGAGGGCTGGTAGTCACCTACCGAAATTTGACTATCTTGAATTCGGTCAACCGCACCCCTTAACCTTTCGGCCAGGATCTGATTCCTCAATTATGTTGCTGAGCAGGTACGTATCATGGTTACAACTAAAGAAGCATCACGTGGCGTATCTTACTTCAGTGATCATCCAAAACATCTTTGCTCAACAAAGCTGACCATCCATAAAGGTTTGAGCAACCAAAACACGTGGGTTCACATCTACTTTGATTGGCTTGCATTTAGCTTAGCTAGTGGAATGGCAGCTTGACTCCATGGTTTAGGCAAGTGCAAGCCTAACAAAGTCATTGATCACTACCATATATAAAGAATAATAGGCTCCATCACTTGTTAACTGCTGGCGAGACAAAGAGCTCTACCCTTTATTAGCATGAGTCTGATCGATTTATCGAACTTGAAGTTGCCAACAAAAGTAAACAAACGAGCATGACATGCTGCCACGCCATTTGTATTCCAAAATTGGTATGAACTAAAGTATGCCATTTTGAGATTGATTTCTCTCTATCACAACTGTGACTTTGGACGGAGGCTAATTCGGTCGACTAACACGACCGGCGGGGGCGGTTGAAGGCCTCCCCCTCGAAGATTCCATCCTTTGAATTCTACCGTTAGGACGAGAATTGTGAACTCCACAAAGCGAAATTTGTCGGCGAAGGCGGGCATGGCACCAATTCAAGCAGTAGCATGCGACCATCCAGTAATTTGGCGTGTGGCAGACACTTAGTCGGCCAGCGCAACGACATCCACCTACTGGTGGTGGCTTCCTTTAGCTAGTCGACCCGATGGTATTTCATGACATCCACCTATGAGGTGGCTGGCATGGCAAGTAGTCGGTAGCCAGCTCGGCCTAAACCTCCACTGGTGGCGGCACCGGTAGTCGATACATTGGCCAGCGACTTGACACCCACACGCAAGCTAAGCGACACAAGGCCATCGACAAACATAGCATAGCACCAGAACTAGGCCGACATACGCCATATTTGGTGGCCGACCCTGATAGCGCAAACTCGATGGTAGGCGGACGAACAAGATCATAGTTGAAAACTACTCCTTTGGACTGGAAACTTAATGGGGACACCTAGTAGACAAAGTTCAACCAGTACCGCATGCGTCTGAGGTTAACTGCTATTTTTCATTCTTAATTTATGCAGCAAACATGGTTGCATGATTTATGACTATTCTACGTTTTAGTATAAATTCCAAAGTGTTATTCACTACTTTTGAGCTACTTTATTCATGTCGATAATTGACGAATACTTATATATTTAAGATTATATTTATTACGACTATACTGAAGTTCAAGCATGAGACATAAATGTCCCATAGCTTTCTGTGACTCGAGACATCAGGGAACAACCGAAAATAAATTCCAAGGCCACAAAACTTGCAGGCAAGTCCGACCTACAAGGGTATCTGAACAACAATGTTCCGTCTGAATAACAAAAAGCATTGGCGACATACAACCTGGCGACAAAAGAAATAACTCATGGGCAATATCCGAGTTTCACCATCGACATGAAACTACTAAGTTAGTACTTGACTCCATCGACATACTCCTCCGAGCAACCATCGTGGCAGAACTTCACCCCATGCTCGATCGGATACATTTCACACGACCCTCTCTTGATAGTAACTTCCGAACTCCCCCACCTATGGCCTTAAAGCAGAATGCCGGCTCATTCAAGATCAATTGATGGTCCTAGATTACGCTTGACGCGCGAAGTTCTATCTTGACTTTTCGTTCTCCTTAATAGCGGGCGTTCCATCTCGAGCTTAGCGGCTTTAGCCGCCTCAATCTCGACCATTGACTCCTTCTTGACCTCATTAACTCTTAGTGCTTCATTCTTGCCTTGGCAATAACGCGCTTCACCCTCAGTGAACCTTCTCCCTCCTAAGTACCGCAACGAATTGCTCACTAATCCGATGCTTCCTCGTAGTAAAGCTAACTCGCCTCCAGTACATTGCAGCCTTGCCCATGAACCTATAAGCACAGGCCTACAAGACATCAATAATTCTTACTTTGGTCTAAGCACATAAACTATAGAGAGAAATGCTAGAGGGTGGCGGAGACTACCTTGACAATTTGGTCGAGAGCATAATCCGTCAAAGGAGTCACTCCGTCTCTCACCAGCTGATCAAGGTTACCCATCGTTAACACCCTTCCGAACTGAGTTATTGCACCAAATTCACAGAGAGAGTAGCTCCATCAACCTCAAAGCAGTGATCGATGAAGGACTATCACCCACTTCTCCATGTGCCATAGATGGTGAGCTCACCTGCCCGACGGGGAGGAGCAGTAATCTGGCAAGACTATGCAAGCTCGACAATTTGCTGGCAGAACACCAGCGTGTCGGCTGAGTACTTGGAAGGCAGACCCTCCCATTTGATGGCAGTTATTGGGTGGATCATTAGGAAGATCGCCTCGACTCAGAGTTCAAACCTCGGCTTCTTTTGCATACCGTAACAAGTCGTCCACTTTCTCCAAGCTGGGCCGCGTGGCTTACGTCATTTTCATCGCCCTCGCTACTCTGACAGCATACTCATCTCCATTTCCTGTCCGTACATGAGATGAAAGAAAAGCATCGTCAAAGCTAGTTATCTCAAAACGCATCCTATCGACATGACTAATCTAAGGATGTCATTACCTCGAATGATTGGATAACGGCATACATCTGCATGCCTTCAGCGTGGTCGAACTCGATTGGTGGATCAATCGATCTGGTCATACTAGAAGCATTTCTTATTGCTTGAACCACCACGTCGTCATCTAGCATATCCTTCCTCGCGTGGCTACATGAAAAAGTGTTTAAAGTTCAATCGATATGAAAAGTGCAAAGAAAGAGGTAAAACAATCACACTAAATAGCGAAGTTGAACTTACCAAAAGGCTTCCACGATATCGGAACCCTTACCAGTCGCAATCGGCTCGAACACGTGGTCACTGCTCACCGGAAATACCTTTCCTTCCAAGTTGACTTATCGGATAGCGTTGCCGATCTGACCGGTATCGACACGGCCTCGAGTTGGTTACGAACTTCGACCTTTATCGATGAGACTTCCTTCAACATGTAAAAGTGGCGGAAGGTGTCGACGGAACATCGAACATTCATAACCTCGCTTTCGACACACATTCCAAGAATAACCCGAAGCATTGGGCATCGGTGACCAGGTGCGACACGGAATAGCTAAATCGTGACCACAAACTTGGGAGTGGTCTAAGCCTATCTTGAAATGACTTCATACAAACAAACCATCCGGAATGTCCCAATGCGCTTGTTGGCCGCCAAGGGAGTCGAGACCCGAGATTCTACGGGATCCCATAGAGATCCCTCATGTGTGACAAGTTCGCCTCACTAGGCGAGGCCACGTCCGGATAAAACGCGATGGTGGCCCTGGCGGACAAAGACGCCATATAAATCTGGACGTCAACGGTCGTGAGAATACACAATCAACTTGCTCGTGTCCTTCATGATCCACATGCCAGTTCAAACAAGAAAGCCTCACCCGAAAATCCGTGAAAACATCGACCGGTGTAACATAAAAATCTGAAACCCGGCGATAGCGGACCTCAATCGACAAACTTCCTAGAATTGATTCCTAGCATGTAAAATATCCATCAACTAAATCCGGTCCAGCGTCATCAATATATCCATTTACCAAACAAAGCATTACAACATGAATATTTCCAAGAGCAAGACTAAAATATCCATAGACATATCCATTCACAAAATGGTATAACGTCACAAAATTCTATATCCGGTCGATTTCACAAACGAGTCGATACAAAAAGCAACATGCATATGCCTCTCTGACGCCACTTCAAAGCAAGCGGGATCCACGAATGCAATTCGACCGTCAAATCCTACGAGCCTGAAACCAAACATAGACCGAAATTTTCATACGAACCCCATTGACAAAATTAACCTACATGAGCATCTAATCCAAAGTCTGGGTCACAATTCCAAACCATGACTCCTTCCGTATAATATATTTCTTATACAACTTGTCCAATTCAAGGAATTGACAAAGGTCAAAATCGATGTGAAGTATACCATATGCTTTCTAAAAATCTTGTTGGAATGGGCGGAATTATTATTCTCTACTATAGCTTTGGTCCTTGATCATTATAATTCATCGAATAGCATATCAATTAGCATACAACTTATATCCAAACAAAAATAATAATAAGCGAGAGACATACAAAATAAAATCCGACAAGAAATGGTCTCTCTAGAGATCCGACATTCAAAAAAAATCCAGTGAGCGGTAAAAGCGGAAGATGAGCGATTGCGATTACGCCTCTCCTTCCCTTCTGTTTCTCCACGAAATGGCGAACTCGCCACCTTCACTCCCCCAGCGTTGACCTCTCTCGCCTCCTCCTCCGTTCTCCCTCGATCCGCTCTTGACCCTCCTCTCCGTCCGTCACTCCCTTCCGCCCGCTCTCTCCGCTTGTTAATGGCGTGAGCGAAGAGGAAAATAAGCGTTGAAATGGAGGAGAAAATGGCGTGAAAAGAAGAAGAAGATGGTGGAGCAGGAAGAAAAGCGTATTTGTAAGAAGAAGATGGTGGAGTAGGAAGAAAATGGCGTGAAGGAAGAAGAAAATGGTGGAGTAGGAAGAAGAAAATGGAGTGCATGTGTTGGTGATCCCCAACTTAAAATTACTCGACTCAAAATTACTCCAATTAAGGCGAGGCATGGTTGCTCGCAAGTCATCCTCAATTAAGACAAGGTAGACATTAATTAGACGAGGCGTGAACCCTCCCAATTTGGGCAAGTCATACTCCAATTTGGGCAAGCCGTACTTCATTTCAGACGTGACCCATTTTGGGCAAGTCGTCATTTTAAACAAGTTTCCATCTTGCTAGATGGACTAAGTTGCCCACCTTAAAAATTTACATCGACAAGTTTCCATCTTGCTGAGCGGACTAAATCGTCCATCTCAAAATTTTACTGACAAGTTTCCATCTTGCTGAGCGGACTAAGTGCCATCTCAAAATTTTACGTCGACAGTTTCCATCTTGCTGAGCGGACCAAGTCGATCCATCTCAAAATTTTTATCGTAAGTTTCCATCTTGCTGGGCGGACTAAGTTGCCCATCTCAAAATTTTACGTAAACAAGTTTCCATCTTGCTAGGCGGACTAAGTAAATCCATCTCAAAATTTTACGTCGACAAGTTTCCATCTTGCTAGGCGGACTAAGTTGCCATCTCAAAATTTTACGTCGACAAGTTTCCATCTTGCTGAGCGGACTAAGTCGTCCATCTCAAAATTTTTACGTAAGCAAGTTTCCACCTTGCTAGAGGACTAAGTTAATCCACCTTAAAATTTTAAGTCGACAAGTTTCCACCTTGCTAGGCGGACTAAGTGTCCACCTTAAAATTTTACGTAAAGTTTCCATCTTGCTAGATGGATTAAGTTGCCCTTCAAAATTTTCCGTCACTAATTTCCATCTTGTTACACGGACTAAGTTGCCCATTAAAATTTTACGTAAAGAAGTTTCCACCTTGCTGAGCGGACTAAGTTATCCACCTTAAAATTTTACGTAAATAAGTTTCCATCTTGCTAGATGGATTAAGTTGCCCACTTCAAAATTTTCGTCGACTAATTTCCATCTTGTTAGGCGGACTAAGTTGCCCATCTCAAAATTTTTACGTAAAGTTTCCATCTTACTGAGCGGACTAAGTCGTCACCTTGAAATTTTAAATAGGCAAGTTTCCATCTTGCTAGGCGGACTAAGTCGTCCACCTTGAAATTTTACATAAACAAGTTTCCATCTTGCTGAGCGGACTAGTAAATCCTTGAAATTTTACATGAAGTTTCCACCTTGCTAGATGGACTAAGTCGTCCACCTTGAAATTTTCATGACAAGTATCCATCTTGTTAGATGGACTAAGTTACCCACTTCAAAATTTTCATTGACAAGTTTCCATCTTGCTAGATGGACTACTAGATTACCTCAAATTTTACGTGGCTAATTTCCATCTTGTTAGATGGACTAAGTTGCTCACCTTGAAATTTTATGTCGGCCAAATTTCCATCTCGCTAGATAAACTAAGCGCCCATCTCGAAAATTTCAATCCGTAAATACCCATCTTCTTTGGGTTGGATTTTTACAACGAGAACACTGTCGATAAGCTTCGGCCTTGCGAATCAGCGTCTTGCTACGGCGAGCTAACAACATGATCACCACAGTGGCGTCCATCTTTACGCTCAATCCATCTCCCGACAATGAGCTTACCAATCGTTATCGATATACTTACGAGGTGGCGATACCTTTGATGGAGCAAATATTATTAAACTACGATCTGGCGCATCACTCTTTTGGGCACAAAATTTCTACTCTCAGGCTTCGAAACACTTTCGACTTTCGAAGAGTGGGGACAAAGCGTATTGGCCAAAATTCGCTCTTGTCCACTAGACTAGCGGATCGGCCCATCAAGGCTACCAACCCACGATCCATTAATGAGTCCGTCTTGACTTCATCGTGAGTTGGACTCCAAAGGCGGTTATGAAGCCCACTAAGCGGTCATCCATCCGCCGTCGATCGCATGCTACGACTAGCTCACTTGACCTTACCAACCTTCGGCTAGTTGACAAGCTAGCTAGCTCACCTAACCCCGACCTTGCATGGTGACTCGCGATCGACACGACTATGACTAACTTGACTCAGGTGGCTCGATGGACTTAGTCGATTAGATAACCGACTTCGATCACTCTCCTAACTACTTGAGACACAGTCCAACCGTTCCAACGACCTCCCGAAATTAGCGAGACTCAACGATGGGTGGGTTATATAGAAAATTTGAGGAGATGTAGAGGGCATCGGATCTTCAAGCAGAACAAACCACAGCAATCAATCTCACGCCTCCATCTCTCTCAAACTCTATGATCAACATCGATCACCTATCATCATCCACCGCTCATCACCATCCATCATCAACCTTCAACCATCGCCATCATCCTTCTCTTGAGATTTGCCGACTAGCTCCTTCCGTGGAGTCGGCTATTGCATGATGCGTCCACCATGTGAGAACTCGACCAACCAAGGATAAGTCGACACCACCATCTCTCCCTCTTTGTTCACATCATTTGATTACTCCTTCTATCGGTCGTCTAACGAGCGTCGAGTCCTTGATTGACACCACACGGTGTCACCTCGAATCTCCGTCTCTGTTGCTATTGTTTCCTTGCGGGTTGTCGGTGCCCCAATCTCTAACCCTAATTTTGATTGTAGATTTACGGCGTCTACACTTCATCGAGACCATGTTGAGAAAGGCAATATAGAGATACTCGAGATTGCTTTGAAGACCGACTTAGATATCTTCACTAAGCCCTTACAAGAAAGCGGTTCTTCACCTTAAGACATAATCTTGGATTAATGGAGTTACCTAAGAATGAAAAATTGTCTTGAATCTCTAAAGTCTGAGTAAGTGAGGTAGAAAAGAAGTAGGCCTCTGAGGGCGGGATTCTCGAGCCAAGTTGATAAGAAGTGATCTGAGGTTTACGGTAGCAATACTCGGAAAGTAAACATTCTGGAGCAGGTATCCGAGAAAGGCAAAGGTTGGTACACACTTAATAAGTAAATAAAATTAGAACTTACTTCGAGAGTGGGTCAAATACATTCAAACAAGCTGAAGCTTGACACTTGAATTGAAAGCTATTTAGTCATAAAGAGAAATGGACACACAAAGCCCAAAAGGTATAAGTTACGAAAGTCAAACATGTGCTATGTCTTGTATTTTACCATTTTATGATAAACAATATATAGATGAGGACTTGACACTCGAATGATAAGATCAAGCGATTAAGTGTTCCTACTCTTTCTAAGTGACCTGATGAATGTAGCATATTAAAAATGCTTCAAATTGGCACATTACCATTTGTTGATTGATATCATTACAAGATATTCAATATAAGCCCTTAATGAATAAGCGTATGATCTCAGCGGTTGAGATTAAAACAAAGCAGTAATATACATTGAGAAATGCGAGACATGGCCCACTCGCATTTAATGAAGTACAAAGGGCGTATACGCCTATCACGGATGCAAAGAACGCATTCATATTCTATATGTATGTTGTATCTATGTACATTTTATGCGCTATATATATAGGATTTGGGCAAAGACAAACACTTTTACCAATTCGAAATTTCATACTTGCATCAAAGCAAAAAATCTCTCAAGATTTACGCAAAACCCCTCTAAACTTCGACTTCTTGTGCTTAGTCTTACGAAAGACGGTAATCTCGATTAATTGCAAAATTCATAAAGCAGTCCTCAAAACTCTATATAAGAGATGGCACCGAAGATGACCACGAGAACCTGAGGTCGTATCCGATCTGTTGAAAGCGAGGAGGAAAGGAACTTAAGGTGTTGAATAAGCATATACAGGAAAGTTTACCATGATTTGGAACCCTAACAAAAATGAATTGGGGAGCTTTTCTAATGCAGAGATATGTACCGTGATTATACCTTCAAGACGGAAAGGAAAGCGTGTGGGGATCTTGAAGAATTCCCATATCTGACTTCTATCTGCACCAGTGGACTATCCACCTTTGGATGTCTTTGAGTTCTATAACAACTCCAAAATCTTCACAAAAGTTGTGAATGATGAAGAAGAAAAATACATGCAGACTGAAGTCCAAGGACAAGAAATTGTTCTAGACTGCAAGACTTTCTGCAAGATATTACAATTGAAAAATTGAGGAACATTTGAAGACATCAATATCAAGGACGCTTCCATGATTCAAGGCGTCAAGAGCTATTTGAAGCAATCCTAGAAAATGCAAAGGTTGCCCGGAGACTTTGTTAAAGCCATGAACTAGTCATCTCGAAACACTAGAGTACTTTAGCTCTTATACGTCCGTTGCTTTGATGGCAACAAAGGAGTTGACGGATAAGCATGGAGAGATGGATGATGCATCTTGAACAAGAAGCATGAAGGCGAAACCCGCTTCAATTGGAAATGCGCTTTCAACAAATTCCTTGGACATATTGAGAATTTGAGCCCAAAATCATCAATGGACTTGCAGGCAAAGGCGATATGCACTTTGGTCTCGAGAATCTGTTACTGAAACAATGGTAATCACTCTCAGAGAGAGGCAGGAAATCCCAGTCACCAACTCCCTTTCCAGACACGTTTTTGAAGAAAAGGAGAAAATTGCTGCTGAGAATGCACTTTCGAAAGCGGAAGAAGAAGAAAGCACCTGACAAGGTGAGGAGGTCTGAGCAAGCTCAAGCTAAACCTCCGGTTGCGAGAAAGAGGACTCATAGCAAAAGAGCCTCGAGGCCCTAAGCATACAAGAGGCGCAACCTTGGAGACAAGGTCTCGAGAACATGTTGGGCCTTCGGAAGGCAACTCGAGAATGCCCAAGAGTCACGAACGAGAATGCTCGAACTCTCCGGAGATGATAGAAATATCATAGATGGAGTGCACCCACGAATAGTGACTACGAGGATGATGAAGTACTTGCAAAAGTACTCAAAAGATTCAATGTAGAGACCCATGGAGGAGCATCGGGCTCGGCTCTTGAGAAGACAAGAGCCCCTCACTTGTGAGGAAGAAGAAGGCCTGGGTGAGGAAGATAGAATGATGGAAGATGTTGCCATTGCTTCCACATTCACAACGCCATCACTTAAAGAAAACCCTGTTCTTGAACAGGTTCCTCAACCCTCTGAGAAAGATCAACTCTCAAAAAGGGATCAAACTGAGATGGAGACTCGATAATCTGCAGAGGAGAACAATAATGAGCAGAGAGAGGTGTGGAATCACCACAAGTCGAGATCAATGATCGACTGACTCTTTCGGGTAACAAAGATAGTTGTATCTAACATGTCAGCGTAATTGTATGTTAACTTGTTACTCATAAGTATATTTATTCTGAGCCCGACGAAGACACACTTTCGGAAGAAAACATCCACCTTGAATCAAGAAGAGGTTCCTCAACCTCGGAACATCGAAGAGCACATCCACGGGTAGTAAAGTTATCTCTGAACAAGAAATAACTAAAAATGCTCTTATCTTATGTTCTAATATTCTTAATGTCTCTTCTTAGGCTCCAACTGAGGAAGTAGTGGTGGTGGAACCAACACCCCAAAACCTAAATTCGGAGGTGAAAAGCTTTACGGCGAAGTATTCTTGAGCCTTCTGCTGAGAAGGTAAGTAATCAGTAATAATCTTCTTCAAGAATGCTCTGGAAAAACCACTACTAAATCTTTTATGTTTGTTCTTACAGGCTCAGTCAGAAGAACAATTGGATGGAGAAACAGTTGTGTTAACTCCTCCAAAGGAAACTAAAGCTATTTGAACAAGCGATGTCTGCGAAAAGATTCGAACACCAAGGTTTACGAGAAAGATGCGAGCTTCCTCACTTGGAAGTAAGTGAAGTCTCAAAAAGTATTTTTCCACTTATCTTTTCTGTTAACAGTTTCTAAACATATTTGATTTTAATTCTCAGGTTCAAGCAGAAAGAAAGGTTGATGAGGATAAAACTTCTCCTCACATCAAAGTATCTGAGGCCATCTGTTCTACTTTGCACACATACTAACTTTCAAGTGGTTTGAACAAAACTAACTTGAACACCTTCTTTAGGCTCAAAATGCAGTGCCGGTTGATTTACTCAGCGCTTTCGAGCTTACACTTTAAAGAAACATCTCAAGTGCTTGACGATGGCGAGAAACTTCGAGAAAGGTGACCTTTGAATTAGCGAAATGTCGATGTCGGAGAATAGAGCAATACGCCTTCAATCACGGAAGATTATATCCATGCATTGTTCCCAATGAGTCTACACTTTTGCCACTATGATGCATGAAGACTTCATTCAAGTAGCACAAAGACTTTTGGCGATTTCAAGTCTGCGGATGCTCAAACGAAGATGGTTACCCATCACGCCTTACCCGACAAGCTCACAACCTACCTAAGCGGGCAAGAGGAAGTAAATGGGAGAATGATCACACTTCTGATGTAATCAACTGGTTTACGAAGATGAGGAAGAGATGGATGAAAATGATTATCAAGAACCTCCCTCTGAGTATCCAAACGAGAAGCAAAGAAAAGGATGATGATGATGATGATGACGAATGATGATCTGACAACAAGGCGGGATTGAAGAAGCTAGCAAAGGAAGGGAAAAGGCTACTCCTCAAATGCTCGAAAGATCCATCATCATCACCTTCAAGTCTCATCAAGATACCTAACGGTGAACACAATGATGCCATAGAAGAAATTTGACATTGAGTTTAGAATTGAACAACTTCGAGAAGGTATTGGAAGAAGAAGAGAATCAACATTGAGACTCAAGCTCGTGTTGAAAGGAAGCAAAAATCATAAAGCTCGAAGAAGCTAATGCCAAGGAATTGGCAGTCCTAGATGAGCAAAGAAATTTGAAAAAATGCCATTGTTGTCACAGCTGCTGAGATAGATGCCATGGATGACAATGATGATGAAGAACATGATGCTGAGACTGCATCAGAAAGACCTTCTACATCTTCTCAGAAGGCCAGCACACTTGATGGAAAGCAGAAGAAGATTGTCAATCACTAACAATCCGAAAAGGATTATAATAGTGATCTTGAAACCCACAACTTGATTCTGAAGCGGAAGATGAGAGACTTGTCACTTTCGGACTGAGAGTCCTACTTGCTCCTCATATATTCTCTGCACCAAGTAGTTCAAGAAGTGAAGAGCACCGTGCAAGGAACAATGTCTTTTTAGAACTCAGAAAGACACTAGTTGCTCAAGACACAAAAGTGCTAAAATCCGTCCCAGAAGAGATGAAGCCATTGGCTGCTGCTTTACTCAACAGAGCAACCAGCATAGCTCTCTCTCAGAAAGACCTAGGGTTGGTCAGGGATGAGGATTGTAACAATGCAAATCAGACATTAGATGAAGCTGACCATCTGCAAGCCAACGCCATCTAAGGCGGCTTGAAGAGCTCGGCGAAAAGGGCGAGGCTGGTTAGAAGCGAACAACGAGCTGAAGAAAGAACTTCAAGAATTAGTCAGGGTTGGACTTCAATGATGATGAGGATGATTCTGATGAACATCCACTTCACAAGAAAAGGAGACAAGCAACTACTTCACAACCTCCTCTGGCAAAGCCCTTGGACTAGAACTCATTGAAACACCAAGTCTATACAAGGAACATCCACCGCCAGCCCAGGCGAAGAAAGGGTCGAGGATCTCTAACGAGAAGGCCACCAACGAGAAAAGCAAGAAGGGATTTCGGTTTGGCGAGTAAACAATGAAACACATCAAGAAAAGCCAATGATGCCCACATTGAGTATATGAAGACCCGATGTGAAGAATCTTCACATGGGTGCATTACGAACAATAGAGGTATTGGATTACGGAACTACAACATCTACTTGTTAATGATAAGTTTCCAACTCCATCCTCGACGGATTAGAAATGGAGAAAGCAAGCGAATTGCTAAAACACGAGCACCTTCATGCACAGCTAAACTTTGAAGTAGAAAAGAGGAATGAAGAGGAAAGATGGATCTTTCTTTTGCATCCTTACAAAGCGATGATGTACACAAGGTAAGAAAAGCTGGATGGTAGCTTCTGAGGGAAGAACAAACTAGGTGTTTCAACCTATGAGTCATTCTATATGACATTGGATGAATACCTAGATGATATACACTATCTGGAAGAAATATACAAGTATTTCAACTTCTACATTTGCAAGTAGACCATGCAGGTGCAGGGAAAGTACTTACAGGTCGAACATTTTGGCGGAAGAATCACAAGCTTGGCAAGAGTTACCATGAAATATGTGACTTATCCAGAAAGACAGAGCTCTCTGAAGGATTCTTTCTGACTATGTCCAAGAATGCAGAAAAGTGGATGATCTTGTCAACTGATCCAGAAAGGGTGCTAAAGAACTTGAGGTATCTTAACCCAAGTTGCGTTTCTGAAGACTTAAAGACTAGTAGCATTAGAATACTCTCTTAGAGCTTGGACTCTTCTTGGTTCTAATTTACTTAGTATGTTTTATTACTTTTTGTAATATTGCTGATTGTTTCTAAAATTCTCTATATGTAAAAGTTGCATCTCTTTACGTAAGCGTACTATCCCGAAGATCATACTCTCGGATACCTTTTAATAGATGATGGTGATCGAAGATCACTTATTGTGATTTGGTTGATGTTTTCTTTACACTTAATTACTAAAATTGAATATCATTTGAAATGATTAAGTGGTGGATTGTTTTCTCTTCGAGTTACAATTTTTTAATAGGACTTAAAAGATAGTCATGGATGGTGATAAAAGGAAATTTGTTAGGAATGTCATTAGAATTTTGATCACTCATCACATGTTCTTATCTTAGCGAGCGGTGATTAAGTACTCTTGGTTCATGAACGTTGTAAAGAGAAATCTGAGTATGATTAGTCTAGTAAATCTTGTATTAGGATTATAGGTCTCGAGTGTAATTTTTATTTCAAGAAGACCATGAAGATCAATCCTAGCAATGGAGCTTTTACGAAGATTAGAGGCGAAGATTGCACAAGGTTTATGAAGACCTGAGGTTTAGTCTAACTTCGGAAAGACTATGTCCTTAATCCTTCTTAAGTATATTAACTTACTTTGAAATATGATTACGGACATATGACATCATGAGTATGGAGCATGCAAGCCATCATAAAGGCTCATGTATCCGTTGAGACTAAAGAATGATGAACGATACTATGCATTAAATGCATTGGCGGAAATCTTTGCAAAAAGCAAGTCCTCTCTGAAACAGAGATAATAACTTGGTACATAGTTGAAGATATAAGCGGATATAATTTGATAGAAACTGCGGATACAAATTCAAGCCTCTCAAATTTATCTATATATATCACACACTTAGATGCTTGAAGAACATACCTTAGAGCAGCTCTATGTTGCAAAATTGCCATCAAGGAAAGTATTCTCTCAAGCACTCTACTACCCTTTACGAAAGATTTACATTGCTTGAAGAATCACTAGTAGTTCTAAGTTGTCTGAACCTTAACAAGAGATTGTTATTCGTGAAAGATTTGAACTATCGATACCCTTTACGAAGCTCATTCTCGAGCGGACATCGATTACTTGGAGTCGATGAAGCGGACTACCATCCGCTGAACAAGTGTATTAAGTAGTCTCGTTCATTTGGCTCTCTGTAAACATAATGAAAAGTTATCTGAAGCCTTCGACAAAACCATATAACCAACACCATCATGGCGTGGAGTAGAGGAAGTACTTGATTTGGAAAATGGGGATAACTCGAGGTTATCGAGTAGAGGAAGTACTTAGCTCTAGGAATGAGGAATAACTCGGGAGGAACATTTGGTTGGGAACCATTTGTTTAGGAATCTTAGAATAGGATTATTGTAAGGTGAACTCAATTATACATTCTAGTGAATTCTAGGTCTCGAAGAACCCGAAGTGGATTAGTTGGAGGATTCGCCACCTCCGGACACCACTATACTTCTTGTGTTACCTTTACGTATTTACATTTGACAAAACACCACACATACTTATTGTTTACACTTTCCTATCTTAAAGACTTCAGCGTTTATCGACAAAAGTCTTAAAGACTTCCGTAGTTATCGACAAAAGTATCGAAACCCCGGGTTTAGAAAGCTGCGTTATCGACAAAAGTTTTAAAAGTCTATACCCCCCTCTAGTCTTTTACTTTGCCGTTATACGGACAGCAGAGACCATGTTGAAAAAAGCGATATAGAATCTACGAAGATTGGCGAAGACTAACTTGCGATATCTTTACAAAGCGCTGCAAGCGAGTTCTTAACTTTGAGACACAGTCTTGGGTTAATGGAGTTACGAGGAACTTAAAAGTTCTAATCTCGATGAAATTGAGCGGAGAAAGATATCTGGTTTAGGAATCTAGATATTGACAAAAATTCGAGGCGAACTGTTATACTAAAGAAGCTAAGAATGTGAGTAAAGGCAGAACTCGATGATTCATAAGGGAAAAAGGAGATAAGATATACGGAGCAGAATCGAATATCAAAGGCAAAAGATGAAATATTTAACAAACAAGTATAAGGCGAATTTTCGGATATCAAGGTTAGAAGGTAAAATGGCTGTTTGATGATTTACGACGGTACTCGGATATCTAGATCACTTTCAGTGAGAGAACACAAAGAATAGTACAACTATCTGCGATCGACTACTCTCTTGAAATTTGTATTATTTCTATTGTTAGGAATATATGTTTAGATTTTGATCAGCAACCTAAAGACTTATCTTAGCTCAGAAAGGTGGTTAGTACTCTTGGTTCACTTGAACACTGTAAAAGAGGAAACTCACTAAGTATGATAGTCTGCAAATCTTGTATAGGATGTTAGGTCTACGAATGTAATTTTTTTCCTCTAAAGAAGACCGAAGAAGGCATCCAATGAGGAAAAGTTCAATAGTTTGAAGATTTGAAGGCTGCAAGATTCTTTGAAAACGAGTTTTTAGGATACCTATGACGGATATCTTGAAGACACAAGTGTTTTAAATAAATAGTGTTGCAAAAGATATCGAGAAATAAAAGGTTTACGAAGCGAGGAAAGTGCTTACATATATCTACACTCGAGATATCTTGGACATAAACTATGTTTACGAAAAGAAATATATTATAACAAGTTGTCTCAACAAGTGGTATACGGAGTTGTGATAATCTACGGAAAAGGGCGTGCAAAGCTTGAGAGAACTACGATAGTATAAGATCTACGTCTGATACATAGATTACATTGGCACTATAGGACAAAGTATAATATGCATTGAATGCGGACGAAATGCGAACAAAAGCGGTAACCGAAGAAGAAGACAAGCGTACTCTGATTATACTCGGATATCAATAGTTTGAATTTGATTTAAACTGTGGATACTATTCAAGCGGCACTCAAATTCATCTATAAATATCAACACTTAGGCGCTTGAGAACACACCCTTAGAACACTAAACACACCTTGAACTTGCATTGAATACTCTCACAAGCTCTCTCAGCACACTACTTACCTTGAAGCTTTACATTGCGACTAAAGCTCTTGATTCTAAGTAGCACAAAAGTTCTAAGTGTCTGATCCTTACAACATTGCTATTTGTGAAAGAGTTGAATTAAGATTTGATATCGAGATTCATTCTCTTGAACATTTATCATAGACTTAGAATTGATAAAGAACAAGATACCATACATTGCAAAGTGTATTAAGTATACTTGATTCTCGAGCTATCTGCATAAGCGAACAAGTTATTAAAAGCTCACTGACAAACTACCTTAACTTGACACCTTAATTGGCGTGGAGTACATGAAGTACTTAGTTTGAAACTAAGAACAACTCCGAAAGAGGTTTGAGTCAGAAGTACTTGGGCTGGCCAGGGGAATAACTCGGGGGAACACTTGGTTGGAAACCTAGTGTAATTAGGAATCGAGAGAAGATATTTGTAAGGTTACATCAATTATACATCTTAGTGGATTCTAGAGTGCGAGAAAGGCGAAGTGGATTAGTTGAAGGATTACATGATTAGGATACCACTATAAAAGACTTGTGTTATTTACTTTACGCATTTTATTGCTTTATTTACCTTGCAAAGTATTTACACCTATCTTCTTTGAGCACGTGCACTTATCACGGAAAAGTCTCCGCTCTCTGAAATTAAGTATCGGATATCTTCACGATATGTCGAAGCTGTGTTTATCGACAAAGTTTTAAAAGACTATTCACCCCACCCCACTAGTCTTTTACTTTGGCGTTATCGAATGAATGACAAGTGGTATCGGAAGAGGTTCCCAAGCATACCTTGAACCTAGATCCCGAATAAGTGCCCACTAAGCTTTTCACCTACACTTGATTTGTTTGTTTAGTGTGTTTCTTTGTAGGATGTCTTTAAGTGGCGCCCAATTCTCAAGCGGAGAATTATGAGAAATGGAAGAACAACATGATCCTCCACAGAATCCATTAGTAATGAAATGATCGTGATAAAGAATGGCCCAAAGTGGTTCGACAACTCAAGCGGTCATGGAGATTTCTAATGGTAGAGACGAGAACAAGCGATGGGTCTTCACAGCAGATCGTCGACTAGTGGGAGATCATCGATCGAGTTATTCTGAGCAAAGGCGAGCTGGACATCGGAAGATGCAGAGAAATCAAGCTGGATGGTCGCTCGTAATATCATCATCGTTCCACTCGGAGCACATACGATTAGTAAAGCTGGGGTGCAAAAATGAAAGTGGCACATTAAGATTGAAGAAATGCATTACGACCGAGAAAAGCGAAGGAAAATAAGTTGAAGTTTTGAAGCTCAAATTCAAAACATTAAACAAGGTCCCACAGAGACTCTTGAAGAACTAGATTTCGGTTTACAACACTCATGAGTGACATGGTTGCACTTGGTGAAAGTAATAGATATACTGACGGAAAGATTAAGACTATTGTGAAGTCTAAATCATAGCGGGAGCATACAAAGTTTTTCTACTTTAACGAGGAATGCGGATATCACTCGGTGGAACTTTAACTCACCTTGCCACTATTGACTATGAGACAACTCGAAGAGAACAAACAACTAAAAAGTTGCGAATGTTGCTCTAGTTGCTCAAGGAACTTACGAAAAGAAGGAAGGCAAGGAGGTAGCGAGGATGCTCTTTGTAAAGCAAATGAGAAAATATAGGTCGGAAATAGAGAGAAGAAGAAAAGAGAAGGTGAAAAAGCATCTAGGCTCAAACTATCACCGGTACAAAAACATGGCTCATTGAACAAGCCGTCTCGAAAGCATCAAATCTTGAGGCGAAATCGGAAGCGATATCTGTTTCTATTATCGAGAACACAGTCATTTCAAGAAGGATTTCCTTGCCTTCATCAAACAAAAGGTGTGACAAGAAAGATAGAAGAAACTTCAAGAGAAGTCGAGCTATGCTCAGAAGAAAGGAAAAGATTGACTCAATTGGATGCTCTAGACATTGAGTCTGATTCTAAGGATGAGGACTCTGATGATTCCACACTGCCTTCTCCAGAAATGTGCGGTGTTTCTCATGAAGTGATCGACTTTGGTCAAAAGAAGAAAGAAGTGTGTGGAGTGGCTGAAGAAATCTTTCCATATATCTCGACATTGAACCTTGTCTAGCGGATGAGGTAACCTGAACTTCTTGTTATACATATGAAAGTGATGAGGAAGGAATCAAAGATCTGGAACATCTAAGAAGAAAGCTTGATCTCTCTGAAGAGAGTTTCTAATGTTCGAGCTAGAGCAGAAATCTTTGAAGAAGAAAAGAATTCTCTTGAAAAGGAAAATTCAAAATTACTCAAGATATACGAGGAAAAGGATGCCGAAATTGCATTTCTCAAAGCTCAGATATTTGAGACAGAAAAGTCACATAAAGAAGCATTGGCCAAACTCCAGAAATGTGAAGATCTTCTTTCTGAGAATGAAGAACTCAAAAAGAAAGAACTATCTTTTCAATCTTATGCGAAAGCTAGTGACACTCTTACTGAAGTACAATCTTATTTAAGAGATCCTTCAGAAAAGAGAGGACATAAATGGACACACAAACAAATAGTTCTACCACTGAATAAGCGTGATGAAAGAAGAACATTTGTGGAAACTTTCGACAAGGTGGTTCCCAAACAACCTACGATGTCGGTCGAGAAAAGCTAAGGTTGTTGACAAAGGAAGGCGATTCTTGACCAAACCTTTGTGGGAAAAACAAGTCGAAGGAAAAGCTGTTGAATGTTTACGAAAAGAAACATAACAACTTGAAAAGTGTAATCACCACGATGCTATGTCTCTCATAAAGGAAGAATTGCAAGGCGACAAATTCTCTATGTCACGTTTTACGGAAAGAAAATAGATTACCGAGGACTAGCAAAGTTCTTTGAGAAAAGATCTCGAGATAGCACAGTGCTCGGAAGGGTATTGGCTATAAAGCTATCGGAAACAACTTGCTCGTGAGTACAAACAAGATCAAAACGATGGTTAAAGCTAGAATTGCTCATGACAATTATCACAAGTGGAAGATAAGTCAAACCGAAAATCTAAATGCGAGGGCTAGAAGAAATGCAGGAAGGAAAGCTAAGTTTGCTAAGGCAGACTCGAAGCTGACAGTGTCGAAAGCACGAAATGGAGCACCTAGGAACACACGAGGAAGAAAATAGTTCTTGATAACAATGATACTAATCAATTAATTAGAATTCCTCCTTATGTTCTTGTTCGACAAAAGAAGGTTCTAAGAAATTCATTAAAAATGGATTCTCTTTGGAAGATTCTTTAGTCGGATAGTTCCATTGTTGGTATGAGAACCTAATCTCTGTTTCCTATTTTGCGAACACTCCAAAGACTAATCCAAAGTGGCATTTTAATAGTGGATGTGGGAAGCACATGACGAGAACAAAGCAAATCGATTGACTCGAGAAAGTGCAATGATGGACCAATTATCGGGTTTCTTTGGAGAAATGAAAATCCAACCATAGGATTTGGCAATGAAGTTTGGAGCCCTTACAATCTCTGAAGTACTACATGTAAAGGATTGAAATATAATCTCCTAAGCATGAGTCGATTAGTAGACAAAGGTACCTTTGTCAAGATAAAGTCAAAACTATGTAAAGTGATTGACAATGAGTCAAGCGGGCGATCTTGGTTGCTAAGCGAAAAGGAAATCTTTATGTTCTGATTGGGCATCCATACAACTAAAGAATGTCTCATGGTGAGTCAATCAGCCCCTTTGAAGAAAATTGGCTATAGCATAAAAGAATGAGTCACTTGAATTTCAAAACTACGAACAAGTTAGCGAGAAAGAGTTGGTGGTTGGTTTACCCAAAATGGCATATAGAAAAGTAGGTGTATGCTCGACGCGAATGGGAAAACAATCAAACATCTTTCAAGTCTAAAACTAGACATTCAGGTCTAAAACTAGACATTAGTAGGTGTATGTTACATATGGATCTTTTGAATCCTCTGTAACTAGTTATGCGAGGAAAGAAGTATGAATGCGGTTGTTGTTGATGATTACTCAAGATTCACTTGGGTTGTCTTTCTCAAACACAAATCTGATGCAAGGGTTGAGATACCCAACTTGAATAAGCTAAAGTCATGAAAAATGACAAGGTATACATGTCGAGCAGACCATAGTGCTGAGTCATGAACGATTACATAAAAAGAGTTTTCTGGTATGCAAAGGTATACAACATCAATTATCTTACGTAAGGACACCACAACAAAATGGTGTTCTTTGAGACAAAGAATAGGACCACGAAAAGCGGCAAGAACAATGCTTGCTTTGAAATAAGTGAAATCTATTGGGTTGAAGGCATAAACACGACATACTACACTCAAAATAGATGTTTGATTAACAAACACCATGATAAAACTCCTTATGAGCTTTCCATTGGTGAACCAGTAGTATCGAACATCTAAGGGTGTTTGGTTGAAGATGTTTAGATTACGAACAATGGAAAAGAATACTCAAGAACATTTCAACCAAAGGAAGATGAAGGAGTATTTCTTGGTTATTCTCGAATAACAAACTATAGAATCTACAACAAAAGAGCATAAAAGATTGAGGAATCTGTTCATGTAGTATTCTATGAAGGAAAGAAGAAAGTACTCTTGAATGATGATCTCGAGATAGGTTCAAAGAAGCGATGATTAAAGATTACGAAAAGGATCTGAAAGGAAACAATTCTATCATTGAATTAGAGGATGAGTACGGCGATGAAAAGCAACCTATGCTTAGTAACAGCGAGATGACTCTAAAGACATGATGAAGAATTTCCTATGAGAAATCCGAAATGGGCGATTCTTGAGAACCTTCATCATGAAGAGGTTTACGACAATGAGATTCTTGAAAATCAAATTCGAGATATCTCTAACTCTTTGAAAAGTGTCGGATATCCGTGGCATTTCGCATCATCGGATATCTGAGATCACTGAAGTATCCCATCAAGATCATATTGATTCACATTGAATCAAAATGACATTGATCCTACTAGTTCAAAACCATTATGAAATGGATAAGAAATCATCACGCAAAGGATGTGATTAATCCATAGACGAGGAGTTAGAACTAGAAGAGCAATTGAAAATGCAAATTGTCTCTATGGATGTTTCATATCAAATCTTGAACCTAAAACTATAGAAGAAGCGGTAAAGGATCAAGATTGGATCTCTCTGAAGAAGAGTTTGATCAATTTGAGAAAGCGAAATCTGAAGCTGGTTCCATTTGTTGTGGAATATCGTAATCGGAACCAAGTGGGTTTTAGAAACAAAATGAATGAGTCGGTGAAATAACCGGAAAAAAAAGCTAGGTTGGTTGAGGATTCACCTAGGCGAAGGACTAGATTTTGATGAATCTTATACACCGGTTGCAAGATTGGATCTGATAAGACTCTTTCTAGTCTTTGCGACTCATAATGACTTCTGAGTTTATCAAATGGATGTCAAGTGCATTCCTAAATGGTGAACTTCTTGAGGAAGTCTATGTGGAGCAACCACCAGGTTTTGTAGTTTCCTCGAGAAAGTAGGATGGTCTATAAGCTTGAAAGCTACGTATGGTGAAACAAGCTCGAGCATGGTATGATACATTGGCGGATACCTACTAGAAAGTGGTTTCAAGAAAGGAGATGTTGATAAAACACTCTTCACATTGAACCATGATGGAAACTACTTTTAGTTCAAGTATATGTAGATGACATTATATTTGGATCTAAAGATAAGAAACTTTGTGAAGACTTTCTTGAACTCGTGAAATGTAATTTTGAGATGAGCATGATGGGAGAATTAAATTACTTCCTAGAGTGCAAGTCGAGCAACTCGATGATGGAATATTCATTAGTCGAACAAAGTATGCAAAAGACATGCTCAACAAGTTCAATCTAAAGCCTGAAAAGAATGCTAAGATACTATGAGCATTGGAACGAAAATGACCTATCTTGAATCGACAGAGTTTTGAAGAACCTAATATTCAATATCGGTTGGGTGTGTTCTAGATTTCGGACAAATCGATGCAATCACACTACAAAATTACTATGAAAATATTGAGGTATGTAAAAGTCTTGTAGAAGTTGGATTGTGGTATCCAAAGATAGTGGATTGAGTTTGGTTGGCTATTCAAATCTTGATATCTTTGAATCATTGCTTGCAGGAAAAACACCTCGAACTTGTCAATTTCTTGGTGCTAGATTGATATCTTGGTTCAACAAGAAACAAAATTCAATTGCCACATCTACCACAGGTGAATATATTCTGCTTTGGGTGTTGTGCTTCTGATATTGTTGATACAACAACAACTCGAGTATGGACTCGATGAAGAGAAAACTCCCATTTCTGTGACAACACAAGTGCTATTGCCATAACTTCGAATCCTAAATTTCATACAAGAACAAAGCACATTGATGTTAGACACCACTTCATCGAGACCATGTTGAAAAGCGATATAGAGATACTCAAGATTAGCTGAAGATCAACTTGTAGATATCTTCACTAAGCCACTACAAGAAAGTAGATTCTTAGCCTTAAGACATAGTCTTGGACTAATGGAGCTACCAATGAGCTGAAAAAGTTGATTTGAAGAAGATATAAGAGGAGAAAGAGGAATGGAGCGGGTATCCGGAGAAGAGGAATGCAGAGCGGGTATCCGAAACCAAAATTTAAAGGGTAAAATGGCTATTTGAAGATTTACGAGGCGGGTACTCGAGATATCTAGATCACTCGATGAGGGCAAAGAAAGAGAATAGTCTGACTTTCTATAATCAACTACTATCTTGAAATTTGTATTATTTCTATCTTTGTGTAAAACTTTGAAAAGACGACAAGTATAAGATAGACTCGGATACAAGCGGTGTTCTCATTCACATAGAAAGCGTGATTAGGATAGCTAATAGCCAAAATTCATTAAATGGGCACAATTATAATTGTTGATTGTGATCATTCTTTGAAGAAGCAATAGTGACCCTTGATGAAATGGGCGATTGATCTTATGGAGATTAATTCTCTGTAAATTGTGATGTAGAAATTGAGGCCCACTATGAATTTAATCTGAATAAACTTTTACCGCCTTACTACAATTCACAAATCGTACATACAAAACCAATTTGTATGTATATGTTTAGAATTACGTTGCTATATATATAGGATTTTGGCAAAAGAAATCACTTTTGTCTAATCGACATTTGCCTGCAAAAAGAATAGCAAAAACCATTCTTCAACCTCTGCAAATCCTTTAGTTTTTACGCAAGAATCACTAATCTCTCCCAAATCTCTTTGGGACTTTCACACACTTGCACTATATAAAGAGATGGCTCCTAAGCGTTCGTTTACAGAAATCGATCTTCTACTGCTTTGAAAAGCAAGCACCGAGTTAGTTATAGTATGTCAATCGATTGGTAGGAGACTTTAATCGATCATTGGACTTTAAATCACAGGATGATTTGGGGTGGTGCCATGATTAAGGAGTACCTCACTCTTTATTTGAAAACCAAGCCGATGGGAGCTGATTCTTGACATGCTTGAAAAGGCACAAATCGAGGGTTTTCTATCTGCTCTTCGATGGAGTTTCTTCACTAGATGTGTTAGAATTCTATAATAACTCGAGTTATATCTGTGTTTACAGAAAACCTTTACCAATAGTGTCTATAAAAACTAAGGTCGAGGAAGGAAATCCTTTTGGACTTAACAACTTTTTGTAAGTTGTTTGATCTTCAAAATCTTGGAAAGGATTTTGAAATAGACACCTGGATGCGAGATCTCCTTGAAGGTGTAAAAGCGACTTTACGGTGGTGTGTTTGACGATAAACAAGATACACTTAGCGATTTCAAACTGGCGACATCGAAGCAGGACATATGTTAGTTCATTGGGATGTGTTGGCATGCATTCTTCCACGGATGCTTTGATGGTCTACAAGGAGGTCTTGACGGATAATTAGACAAGAACCTTTGGATGATGATGTTCTTGTTGCAACAACAAGACAAAGGATGGAAAACCCTTTCAAGCTGGGAAAGTATGCCTTTATGAAGTTTGAAGAAGATTCAAGGCTTTGAGCCTAAAATTGTTAAAGGACTTGCTGAGCGAAAGGCCACGGTGAGCTATGGTCTAAAGATATGCTACTTCTTTGAGAAGTTTGGCATTGAGCCCGGAGAAGGTTGAGATATGCTTGATAACCTACTCTACAAATATGAGTATCTGAACTTGATGAAAAAGGTTACTAGATCTGGAAAGGTTCGAAGCGAAGGCTGAAGAGGTATCGAGGAAAAGTTGCGACCAAGAAGCTAGAACTTCACGAAAGAAGTCTCTTTGGCAATCGAAGGCACACCCATTGAGGGTGTTGATTCCCAGATACCTGCGCCGCTGGCGATGAACTTCGTCAATCTTTATAAAAGGGTATCGACTCTTGAACAAGTAGACTCTGCGAAAGTTCTTTCGAAGCGTCAAGACTACATGAAAGCCTTGGCGATGAACTTATCAATCTGCTAAAGAAAGTAGTGGTAGGTACCAAATATATGTAGAAACCACAGGGATTATGGACCAATCAGTTCCTAATGCTGATGAGAGCTCTGACGATGAAGATGATGATTTAGTTATCTCTCAAATCCTAGGAAAATCCAAAAGGGCTACGGTTGCTAAAAAAGCAACAAGTTCCAAGGATGTAAAGTGTCGAACAAGAACACACACCAGTTTGCGAACAAGCACTGTTTCAAAGGTTCTTGAAGAAACAACATTGTCGAATCCTGGACAAATTACACCATCATAGAAGGAAAGATTGAAGCATATTGAAGATGCCGATGGTGATACTCAAGTGTTGGAGGATACGCCGTGCCTCGACACTCAAAAGTGCATCTCAACACAACAACCACAACAACCGGATAAGGATCTGCTGAAATAGTACTTGAGTTCACGGATAAGCATCTTTCGCTTGAAGAAAATCCGCAAAGCGGGTTCCCGACTTAATGAGAGGATCAAGCGAGACATCTACCGAATGATCAACCGGGGAGGCAATTGAGTTGCATACTTTCGAAAGATGCGAAGTACGAAACTTCAAACAAAGTGAAATGGAACAACAAGACCAACGCATGGAAAGGTCAAAGTTCGAGACCAATCGACTTGACATTGCTCGAATGAATGGTTTAACTCTTTACTTGTGATATTTTGTGTCGATAAATCTTGTTATTTAATAAAATTTCTTTATTCGAACTGATTTAGAAAGAGAACAACAAGAGGAAGCTGGAAAGCTTACCTCGAATCTGAGAAGGAGGCTTCCATAGCCTCACCACTTAAGGCAGCAGCCTCTCACGGTGAAATAGTTCCTTAAGATATAACTCGAATATGTGCTTTATACACTTGACTAATAAGTGTTTGTTTCTAATAGGCTCAAGCGAGAAGAAAAATGAAGAGGCGAAAAGTCTATATCTTGAGAGGAATCTAGAGACTTCGATGTCTACGAAGAATATCTGAACCTCCAGAGAAGGTATTTCATTAGAATATCTATATTCTTCAAAGAACAAATCTACGATCATTTTTCTCAAACTAACACATTCTATACTTGAGTTCAAAAAAAGTAGAAGTTGTTGAGGTTGCCCTCAATCCTCAAAACATATGGAAATTGATGAGGCATCAGAGCCTTCATCCTGAAAGATTCGAAGGCCACTACAAGTCTACTGAGACAATATCTGAGCCTCAGTGAGGTAATTGACCTCTCGAGATATCGATTTGTCAATAAAATTTTTCTTGATAAAATTTCCTAAGTGTTATGTTTCTAATCTCGTTCAGCGAAAGAAAGGTTGATGAGGACCCGGACTTCAAGTCCCCACCTCACATGACAAGATATCGAGGAACCCCACCTCGATCTGAGTCTACGAGCACGATGCATTCATTGTAACTCGAAACCTAACTACACAAATACTCGGATATCTACACAAGTTTTAGATCTAACTCAAAATCTTTCTTTTCGGCTCGAACATGTGTACCGAGGTTTACGCATTCTCAGCGGAAGACACAGCACATTCTTGAGAACCACACTCTCGAAAACATCTCAAGTGTTTGAAGTGGCAAAGCTTCGAGCTGGATCATTTGAATTAACAAGGTGGTGATCACCAATTAAGAAGAGTCGGTAACTTTTGACTTGGAGAATTATGTCCATGCTATGTTCCCATGAGCGTTACTCTTTGCTACTACGATGCATAGGTCTTTATCAGAAGGCGCACAAGCTCATAGAAGCTTTGAGAAGCGGATGGTGGGACGAATGCGAGATGGCATTCAAGCCTACTTGCCCAGACCTTTGCATACCCTCACGAGACAAGAGAGAGGTATATGGGCAAATGATAGTCACTATTCGAAGTGATCAATCTCGGTCTCTGAAGATGAAGAAGAAGGAGGTGATGAGAATGACTATGAAGATTCTCCTTGACCATCACAAGGATGAGGATGATAAGAAGGACGATGATGATGCCCCTGCACCAGGGACAAGAGGGATTACACAGAGGAAGAATGCCTCAGCTGCTGAAAAGCACACTGAGAGGACATCACAACAATCCCCCCCTCCTCCTCCTCCTCAGAAATCTACCCATCCATCTTCCCAACAAAAGGACAATCTTGAACAAGTAGTTGAGCACTACGAGAAACAACTTCGAATATGTGAATCTGAGAAGCAGTTGCTCGGCTCGAGCAACTATTGGAACAAGAACAACTCCATCTTCAAGCTGGAAGAAGAGCTAGTTAAATCAAAGATAAGCAATAAGCTTCAAGATCAATACTTGAAAGAAAGCGATAAGCTTACTCGAGGTCAAAGAGCTCCGGGATCTTGTAAATGCCATTGCTAAGGAGCTAGAATCTTTGAAGAAGTATCGAAGAAAAACATGATGCTAAGGCATCACCATCAAAAGATATACCATCCTCCTCTCTGAAGGAAAGAAGCCCATCTACGAGATGGTTCTTTGGACTAGAAAATCTTGAAAATGTCGAGAGGATAAAGATCCTTTGCTAATGACTCGGATGATGAAGAAGAGAAGAAATTGGCGAGAACAAAATGAGCATTTGGTGATTTCTCACTTGAAAAGGAAGCAAATTGCTCTTGAAATCTTGACCCATTTGCGGATATCCACAACTCAAATGAATACTTGACGGTTGAAATCTTGTCTAAGCTGCATAAGGAGTTATCTTCTCAAAATGAGGCCATTACATCGGTCCCTCGAAATGAAGACCTTGATGAGCTCATCACTCGAGAGAACAACCAGTCGGTGCATTGCTCTGAGACCTAGGCATGGTAAGGGATGATGATCAATCTTTGGCTCAAAAGCTCTTGGCGACATGCTACTGCGGAAGCCACATAAGGATTGGCGAGCTCAACGATAAGGAGAATGGACTTATGAAACAAAATCGGGAGCTCAAAGTTGAACTTCATAACTTGGTCACTTTATAACTACTTCTGAGGCCATTTGAGTCTCTCGAATCCTTTATGAGACTTAGTCGATGACAATGACTAAGGGGAAGGTTATACAAATCTGGACCTCGATATCACGAAATGGGAAGAAGGAGAAGGATATAAGAAGAAATCACGGTAGTGCTTTCGAGAGAGGAGAGGAAACAAGAAAACTTCCATCACTACTCGAATCAATGAGCCCTCCTCAAGTCAAATTGCTTTGCAAATAGTAGCTACTTCCGAAACCATTGAAGGAACTTTAATGGTAACAAGGGCCATTCACGGAAACCTCTAAGGAGTACTGATGCTCGAGGAGAGGACCAGTAAGAGGATTGATAGAGTCTTACGAAGAAGAAGAAGGCGAAATCAAATCGAGGGCAATGAAGAAGGCAAAACCTTCACAAAATTAATCTTGATGATGATGATGAAAGAGGCTGATGAAGATGAAGCTCCTCTTCAGAAAAAGAAAAGGGTTGATAGCCTCGGGCCCATAGGCTATGAAACCTTTGGCGACTAAAATACCCTCTGGAAATACCAAGTGTATCCAGGTGGTTCTTCAAGTAATCCCAGAAGGAAAATTCTAGACAAAGGAGGAGCAGGATAAATGAAAGAAAAAGTCAACTTCCACTTTCGGGCCGGAAGAAGCGAAGTGGAGTATGTGAAGAATGACAACTCCTCATCTCGGTGCATAAATCGGAAAAATGGCTACTAGATTACGGAACTCGAGCATTTCTTGCTAAATTGAGGTTTCAGGAGGCCGATCCATAAACAACTCATGGCATGGAGAAAAGATAAACCATTCTTGATTAACACCACATCAAATTTTAGATTTTGAAGTTATCAATAGGATAAAAGCATGAAAAAGGACCTCGATGAATGTCCTTATGGAAAGCTAGATGATGCACAAAATTCCTAATTTGAATGGAGCAGGGCCGAGCAGACTTTTGTGGAACCTATGAGTCCCTTCTACATGGATGAAGAACAATACAAGGGTGACATCAAATATTGAGATCATATATGATTATTCAAGCTATAGATATCAAGATTATGCATGCCTAGATAAGGGGAGAGTATACGTGGGTGAAGCATTTTGTCAAGAAAAATCTACCAAAACCTCTGAAAATCATGGATTTGCGAGAAGACAGAAGATGATTATTGAAACTTCTTCTCTATGACTACTACGATGATATAAGAAGGTTTGGTGATAGGAAATTTGCAGATTAATCCATGGAACTATTTTGAAGACTTGAAGATTTTGAAGACTTGAAGACTAGTTTGTTAGGATGTTCACTTGGAGCTTAGTTACTCTGTTGTCTAATTCTGATATGTAATTTTTTTTTGTATCTTCTTGTTGTACCTTATTTGTTTTATCTTGTAAAAAGTTATATGAACTTCCCTTGTAACATATCGATGAACTACTCTCGGATATCAATCTATAAAGATAACTTGTCGTAAAGATCACACCTTGTGATTTGGTTGATGTTTACTTTACGGACTTAATTATATGAATTGAAGATCTTATGAATTGATTAAGTGGTGGATTGTTTCCTCATCCAGTTGTAATAGGTCGGATAGTCATCGTTATTAGATCAAAATGGGGGAAATTTATTAGGAATATCTGTTTAGGCTTTGATCGACCCAACCCTAATGACTTATCTTAGCTTCGAAAAGGTGGTTTGAGTACTCTTGGTTCAACTTGAACACTATAAAGGAAACTGTTGATAAGTATGATAGTCTGGCCGATCTTGTATAGGATGTTGGAGTCTCTGAATGTAATTTTTATTCCTCTAAAGAAGACCGAGAAGAAGGCTTCAACAACAAGAAAGAAGTTCAAGCGGATTTGAAGATTTGAAGAGCGCTACAAGATTGCTAAAAACGAGGTTTTTCGGAATACCTATGACGGATTAGCGAAGACCTGGCGTTTTTTAAATAAAAGTGTTGCAAAGATATACGAGAAATAAAGGTTTACAGAAGCGAGAAGTGCTTACAGATATCTAAACTCGAGATACCTTGGACATAAACTATGTTTACGAAAAGAAATATATTATAACAATTGTTTCAACAAGTGGTATCTGCAGGTTGTGATAATCTACGGAAAAGGGCGTGCAAAGCTTGAAAACTACGATAGTATAAGATGCTACGTCCCTGATGCATAGTTCGTTGGCACTTTATATGGACAAAGTATAGTACAATACATTGAATGCTTGGCGGACGATATGCGAACAAAAATGGTAACCGAAGAAGAAATGACTGAAGCGTCTTCTGATCTTATACTTTCGGATATCAATAGTTTGAATTTGATTTAAAGCTAACGGATACTATTCAAATGGCACTTCAAAATTCATCTATAAATGCTATAAACACTTAGGCCCGCTTGAACACCCTGCAGAACACTAAACACACCTTGAACTTGCACCGTTGAATACTTTCTCCACGAAGTTCTCACCGAACTTTACCTTTACTTACCCTTCAAGCTTTACATTGTACGTTACCGCTCTTGATTCTAAATGGCACAAGAAGTTCCTAAGTGTCACGATCCTTATGACATTGCTATTTGTGAAAAGAGTTGAATTAAGATTTGATATAAGAGTTCATTCTCTTGAACATTTATCATAAACTTGGAGTGCGATAAAGAACAAGATACCATACATTTTGCAAAGTGTATTAAAAGTATACTTAATTCTCGAGCTATCGCATAAGCGAACAAGTTATTAAAGAAGCTCACTGACGAAACTACCTTAACCGATGACACCTTAATTGGCGTGGTAGATACAGGGGGAAGTACTTAGTTTGAGGAAACTAAGGAACAACTCCAGGAAAGAGATTTGAAATCTGCAGGGAAGTACTTGGCTGTGAAAGCGGG